>FIZU01052896.1:0-26448 GCA_900064475.1 Pseudococcus longispinus
ATGTTGTGGAAATTTTCAACCAAATTTAACATATATGTCGTTTTTGACATTTGTTGTCTTTTAAAGGTTAAGGTACTATGTGTTTTTTTCAAGTACATATTAGGGAAAGTGATAGGTATAACTGTTTTGCATTTTCGAAAACAACAATACCTAAGCTTGCAACGAGTACTTTATTTTCGAAAATCATTTCAGTCGATGACCAATTATATTGCTATCAACAGACTGATAAGATTTGCGCAATAAGGATCCGAGAAACTCATGGCATGGCGTGGCAATTCACTTGAAATGGCTTAAAATGAATATTTTCATTCAAAGAAACCGTAACGGGTAATGGGTAATTTCTCGTCTTAACTCGGATTCGTCGATTAATTCGTATTGCATCACGTACGTAATTACACATTGATTGATACACTAATTGGATTCATTTTGGAGTAGATAACACATGTTTCTTATCGAGGAGACTCTTGGGTATTTTGAATAGATTTTAAATATTGAAAACATCTTTTTATCAAGCACCTCTGGAGACATTGCGGATCAAAGTACCAATTTTTCTCAAAATTGAAAATGAAAAAAGCCGAACAGAATTGGATAAATTTTGAGGATTTGGGTTAAACATTCAAAAAACGATCAAAATCTGTCGTAGATACTTTGAAGAGCAGATGGTAAATTCTCTGAAGTCTCAAAAATGCATCTGCTTCCCAGATTCCATCTCAAAAATCAATTCCAAACTGATAATTCCTCTGAGCTGGCTCACCACCAAACATTTCGATTCAAAAACAACCATACTCAGCAGCAATGAAACAATCAACCAATAAGAAACGCAACCTCATCATCCCCTCCTAATTCCAACACATTATCGAGCTGATTAGCTAAATTAAACGTTCAATAATGCTAAAAGACGACGACGCTGTGCTGTAATAATTACACTCGATGGATTTCTCACACCTAAAGACCTTACTCGAACGAGGTCGATAACACATTAAGTATAAATTCTATAACAGATGTTAAACGCATACGGATACGGGTGAATGAGGTCTGATAATGTGGATAAATAATAAACTGCCATCTCTATTATTACGCACATACAAATGCGGTACGTTTTTTATCAGTTGGAAAAAAAGGTAAGGTACTCTACAAATACGTTTACGTATAAGATTACATTCTCTCATTACAGCTCGATGGCGATGGCGGTGGCGTGAGGCTATCAGCAAAATGATTTCTTATACGCTTTATACTAACACATGTTACGATGAATTTTCCAAAATAAGCAACACGTTTCTTCACATATCTCGTTAAAAACTTTTCAGCTTGCGCATTTATCATCGTTCGCCAATCACATAGACATTGGCTTGTTTTTAATAAACAAGACTGCAGATAGGGAGTAGTTCGTTGTACACAGAAGCATAGCTATAGGTATACGACTCACCTCTCCGATACCTATACTGGTATCTCATCAATGGGCTCCTTCATATAAATACCCATATAAAGGAAACCGTATCGTATACTCGTTTCCGAATAAATTTCGCTTATTTACATTCGTCTATACAGGTACGAGCGAATATCCGCCATTACGATACATCCAGCCAGTCACGTGTTACCCACGTGTACCGGTATTTTTCCCATCTCACGCATTGAGCATATGCCAAAAAAATTATACGTATGAGACTTTTTAATTCAGACGTCACGTTGGTAAATTCGTCGAGTACGTATAAAAATTTTACGTCGTCGAATTCGAAGATAATTCCCACCTCCTGCAAGAACGATTAATGAAAATCCACTTGGTCGTGCCAAACCAATACTCATAATTCCACTATAGTAGATCTCATTGTAAAAACGACCTTTCTTATCTTCAACCAACTCAAACAGAGAAATTAGCGGTTACTAATATTTCAGAAATTTTTTATCAGCTATTGGCAGCTACGTAGTTTGCATTTATATCGTCCAAGTGTACTTGAAAAGCGAGTAATACCTAATCAACGACCGAGGCAATTTCAATGCTTCGAAAACGATATACAATTCCGAAGAAAAAGAATTGGAAAAACGTATGCGTATACAAGGTGGCTCACATAAAAGATCGATGGTTTTGAAAATGAAAAAAAAAAAAAACTTTGCTGCAAAAATCTCGAAAACTAAGCGTCCTAAGAAAAAAACTAATGGATTATGGCAGAAAGAGAATTTTGAGCTCTACAATTTCGATTCTCATAATTTTTTTCGTAGGACCTTTAATTTGGCCAGAAAATTTATATTTATGGGAATTTACTTTCATTTTCAAAACCATTAACTTTGTATATGGGCTAAATTTTCCATAAACATGGATTTTCTGGCCAAACTAAGGGTCCTACGAAAAAAAGGTCGAGAATTGAAATTGTAGAGCTTGAAATTCTCTTTTTGCCATAACTGACTAGTTTTTTTCCTAGGAGGCTTAGTTTTCGAGATTTTTGCAGTCAAAGTTTGATCTTTGAAATTATCGACTTCCTAAATTTCCCATAAAAATGGATTTTCCGGCCAAACTAAGGGTGCTAGGAAAAAATTGCAAGGGATGAAAATTGTAGTGCTTGAAATTCTCTTTCTCCTAAGTGCTAGTAATTTTTTTCTAGAAGGCTTAGTTTTCGAGATTTTCGAAGTCAAACTTTTATTTTTCATTTTCAAAACCATGGATGTTCTATGTGGACCACCCTGTACACAGGTAGATAGGTAATAACTACCTGAACTTTTTACGACGCTTGTTTCAAACTTTGTTATGATTTCCACAATTCGGAGAATAGTGGATCTAGGAATACATGTGCTTGTATGAGTTATGTTTAATGCATCGAATTCCGCGACTTGGAGTAACGAAAAACTTCACCAAGGTTTAATATTCAGAATGAAATTAATTTTTAATCGTTTCGCCGACGAGTGTCACATCGTGCACAATCGTTCGCTAAGCAGGCGAATGAAAATGGAAACATTTAATATTTATTCCGCCCTTTGTTCCATTCTCTCGATTCTGAAAGCAAATTATCAAGAGATAATATCGTAGCAACACTTGAAAACATCCCTTTGAACTGGAATTACTCCTTTCACGGTACAAAGCATCATTGTACAAAAAAGCAGAGAAAAAAACCATTAGCAGAATAATGTTGAATTTTTAAACGAACAACGAATAATATTTTTTTCATTTTCAATTCCAGCAATGTACAACTTTTTCAAAGAGAATTTTCAAGTAAAATGACAACGATGATGTTTCGAAGGAGAAAATGGAGAAATATGTGAATAGTTGGGAAAATTTTTCAAAAAATAAGAATCGTGGATATTTTGCAATCTGCTTTCTTTTTTTCGAAATGGTTCTGAATTTGGAAAAAGTTCAATTCGCTAGTTCTTCATAATTTTATTTCTTATAAGATATAACCCCAACTGAGAGACGAGTAAAAAAAACCTCTAGGTTCAGAGCACTGATTTATAACAATATTTTGAAATTTTTAATGACAACGCGTTACTCGTTTGTGACATTAAAATGATGATCATTAGCAAAACGACCCTGAAGGAGGGGAACGAGAAGAACAATCCTTTGTTAATTGAGTAGATACATAAATAACAACAAAAAATTCCATAACTTCGATAATTTCTTCATCGACATGCAGATAATTTTTTTTATTGATTCAAAGTTTCTGACTTTCTCCAAAAAATCTTCAAAGGCTTTAACTGTTTTAGAATCGAAGATGTTTTCAAAAACTTTTTCATTGAAAATACTTTTAAATCGGCTCGATTAGAATTTTTTTTGAATTTATTCAATTCTTGGCTTTTCTTTCCTCTTTTCTGACCCAGCTTTCGATTCAAGCGAGGAACCGAGGATGATGATGTAATTTTTTCAGATTTTCATACAACTCTTGAAAATTCAGGTTGGGAAAGGTAATTTAATGTATTTCAACTGAGGTGATTTTTTCCAATAATTCAATTATTTCAAACTAAAATATCCAAACTTTCGTGGTTTTTCATAATAATGAAATTTTCAATTCAACTAGTACAGATTTTCTTCGACTAAAACAAAGTTGACGAGGAATTTTTCATAAAATGAAATTGAAACATTTTTCAGATTTCCTTCAACTCATCCTCCAGATAAGTTTCTTCGAATTACAGTTCAAAAATCAATATTCAGGGTAATTTTTTACAATCCTCAAGTAATTTTCAGGTAAAAAAATTAAAAAATTAATTCAGCCCATTTTCAATTTCCTTCGACTGAAACAAAGTTGTCGACGAATTTCTCATGAAATGAAATTGAACATTTTTCAGATTCCCCTCGCTTCACGCTCCCAATAAATTTCTTTCGAAATTCGAATTACAGTTCAAAATCGTTTAATCAGGGTCATTTTTCACAACTTTCGTAATTTACGTAGGTAGTACAAGTCTATGACGAAAATATAAAAATTTAATTGATAGTTTTGATGGTATTTTTAACGCTGATTATGAGAATAATTAAAAAAATATTCATCACGCAAGGTTACTTCACAAAATAAATGTTTTCTTGAGAAAACCGTTTTTCTATTCATTTTTCATTATTTACGACACAAAAAATTGATTTTTTGAGCGAACCAATAGTGAAAAGAAAGAAATTAACAGAAATAAAATTATAGAGTGAAATTTCCTTTTGGCGATAAGCAATCAGTTTTTCCAAGAGGCTTAATTTTCACCTGTATTTTCATCGAAAATACAGGTGAAAATTCATCATCAATTTATATCAGCTTTGATATTTCGAAAATAAGCTTTTTAGAGAAAAAACTAATAAATTCATATGAAAAGAAAATTTCACGCTCTACAATTTTGTTTCTATTCATTTTTTCCCTGGATGCATAGTTCGTTTTAAAAATTGATTTTATTGAATTGACGAAGAATTTCCATGCGACATTTTTTTTCAGCAAAAAATTTATTTTCTGAGGTAATTTGCGATGAAAAAAAAATCATATTTACATCAAAATCAAAACAACGCTTAAAAAAGTTCATAAGTTCAGACTTCAGAAGAATCATTAGACCATGGATTTCGTCGTTTTCAAAAACGTAGCATATCTTATCACTTGATTCGTAAAAATTTTAGATACGAGGTTATTTTGCAATAATTTAAATTTCTTATCCCACAATCAAATAATTCCACCTCGTAATAATCCCTCCTCCTTTATTAACCCACGTCCAATACCATTTCCTGGAAAAAGCACAAACAATTGACACCTCCACACACCAGTTTCCCAAGTCAGCCACTACCTCACCACCAATAAACAAGACTAGCAGGTAAACGTGAATGAAATCTGATCGTCAACTCTATGACTTGATAATCGCCATAAAACAATCATCCAAACATGATTCTATGCTGTGATTATAAACATCACGTAGTTGTAATATAAATATAGCTGATAACAGCAAATTTTACCAAGTTCGTGACTTCTTCAGTCAATAAATTGATACAACAAGGCGACAAGTTAGGAAAAGAAAAATATTGCTGAGCAGCGAGTCATTCTTGTAGGTAAAAAAGCCCTTCAGAACAGACTGAGAAAGGTTTTTTTTTTAGAAATGATTTCAGCGCAGACAAAACGAACATCTGTTTGTAGGTATACAATGTACAAAGGGTTAATTGAATAGGGTCGTAGGTATTTTTCACAGTCATATAACAAGGGTGTCTTTATATATTCATCCAAATGGGAATATTTTACTACGACGAATACAAAACAAAATAGAAGAATTGAATAAAACAATGATAATGAGACTTATTCGAAATGCCAGATAATGGCTTCCTTCAGTAAACTAAAGTCTGGCTAGAATGAAAAATGATGAATCAATTCGTGGTTTTTCTTAGCACCAGACATTATAAATGAGCATCGAGCAAAATATAATAACCAATGAGACCGTTATCGACACCAGACTGTCTCACTTTTTTCTTCATACACAGATCTTCACTTCAGCCACTTCAAATGCAAATAATCTACTAATTGCAATGTATAGATAAATACATACCACGTGTATCGACGGATTTCCTTATCGGTATAATAGATTTATTATCATCGGAGGTATCCCTGTGACAGTCATTTTTCAACAGTGGATGGTGAGGAAATGTTAAACGAGACGATTTCTTCTTGGAGCCAGCTGGAGTCGTGCTTTGGGAAGGATTGCCCGAAGCTCTTTTCTTATTCGACGGCCTAATCGGAGACTTTTCCGGATTTTTCGTCACATTCGTATTCTTGGCCTTGGCAATTTTTCCATTGGCGGCCGAAATTTCTGCAAAGTGAAAATCACTCGTTAAACCGATTCCACATTTAGGTATACAGATAAGAAATTCTCAACATCGTAATTGTCGACGGTCGAAAGACGTAAGACGAAGAATGAAGGGTGATAACACATGGTTTCGAACGAAGCGCGTGTTTACAATAGAAATTTCGTACGAAATACTACGAACAAAATAAAAAGTAGAAAAAACACGTCATTTTTTCCACCAGTAATTATTCTACGCGAAGAATTTATAACCGGGCTTCGGGTATAATAACATTTCATCGAATGTCACTGACACCCGAATTTGAATTTTTTTCTCTTTCTGTTTTGATCGTTTTTTTGTGCTTATGTTGAACTTCCGTTAATTAAACGCCATAATCGCCACGATTTTATAAACGTGTTGTACAATATACATACATTTATACGCATACGTAATAATAATCGTCGTGTGTCGTTTATATTCATACGATACGCGGGTTAATTAAACCCTCGCCGTCGTCGACGTTTTCGAGCGATGAATTAATTAAGTATATTTAAATATATTTTATTTTAAACCGCGAGAAAGCAAGGAAAAAGATGTAAATTCCATTAGGAAACCAGGCACAGAGAAATGCTTTTGCTAATGATCTAACTTTTCGTATCGTTTCGCGCCACTTCTACAATTTTCATTATCAATCGTCTTCCTGCTGCCCCTCGTCTATTTACCTACATAAACCACTACATAAGAATCCAAGGTATAGTTAAGTATATAGATAGCATATTTTATAATTTCATCCATCATTAACTTCCTTAATGGAGAGATGACGCGTATGAGGATTTAAATAGGTGTGTTAAGGCGTAGACTTAGACTTTAGATTATCGATATCAAGATGAACCTGGATGTCATTTGACCTGATATAAAATACCGATTACCAATTGGTATTTTTATTTCGAGTTAACGATGCTAGAATGTGGAAACAGGAAATTCCAATTTTTCAGAAGAATTTTTCCTTCAAACTCGAGACTTTGGAAGATCATATTTTCTTCAAAATACTTCGATATGTTGTTTGAACGAGTCTACGTAGTTGGAGAACATCATCAATCGAAGAATCGAACACCTACGCAATATGTGTGCAGTATGCTTAATGGATTCTTTCAGTGTGATTTTTACGACGATAAATTTTACGAAATTACCAACAAAGAATCGCTTCGATACGCGATTCAATGTCAATAAATAGATGAATCACGTGTTTTTTGCGAGTGTTTCGTACATGTTAATGGCTGTTCGAATGAAGAATTTCAAATAAAAAAAATATGGTAAAATTTTTCCGCCCGAGGTACAGCAATTTGTCAAAAAGAATCGAACCTTCGTAAAACCAAAGTCGAAAAAATACCTACGAAGGTACCTATATTTGAGAATCGGTTCAGAAAATGCTTATAAATCAACTCTCTCATACAAAGTATATACCATCGTCAGGTAATACCAATGTTGGAAAAGAATTTTCATGTAATTTTTTTCTAATTTAGAGCTGCTGTGGTTTTAGGTTTCTACTCGAAGATAACTTCGAAGATGAAGGGAATGGGACATTTTTGGAATATTTCGAATGATTTTCCTACACAGGAATAATTTCGTATCGAACAAATTGACCGATCAGAGAGGGAGTGTCAATTGGTGAATATTTTAGTGAAATTTTAACCTGCTGGGTAAGACGTTGAAATGCTAGAATCGGGATGAATTTTGGAATTCAGTCGAAATGGAAAATAAACTGCTCATTTTTGAGTGAAATGCGAAATGCATTCAAATTTTTGAGCAAATTATTGAATCATTCTGCAACTTTCTACCAAAAATATCCTTTATTATTTTTTCTATTTTTTTTTACGATCACCAATTAATTTTTTTTTACAAATTTCAAAATTTCTATTTGCGGAGGACGAAATTGACATTATTTATTCCATTGAAACTATGATTCGGACGAATTTATCAAATTTTTGTACTTGGTAGGTAATTATAAAATAAAAAAATTGAACAACCTCAGATTTGTAGATGATATAACAGCAACAGCTATAATAATCAGAAAAAAAAACACAGATGTTGAAAAGGCTGATAAAGAAGGGGGGAGCGAGTCTACAAAAATTAATTAACACATTAAAAAAACAAAATTAAAATAAATATAACCAGCGAAAAATTTTCTGAATAAATAAAAATTGAGAGGAAAATTTGGGAAGTCAATAAAAAACTGTATCCACAGGGAAGAAAGCATAGATCTAAAAGCAACACAATTGATCCTTAGAGGAAATTTTCAAGGGTCAATCCCAGATACAACCTAAGGAATTAAAAATTGGGAGATGTCAAACCAAGATGAAAATAAACAAAAAGTAATGCAGATTGTGATGGAAAATTAATGTTGACAGTCAAAAAGCTCAAAATTGAAATTTAAAAAATAAAATGGGACTTATAGGGATAATCTAGATACTACTGATGGATAAAAAAATGTAATTGAGGGGGAAATTTTGCTAGAATGAGAAATTTAATTTTCAAGAAAATGGAACTTTTTGACCAAAACGTACCCCCCCCCCCACCTCTTCAATAAAATAAACATTTTACATTTCAATACAGCAATGCTCAGATTTCAACGATGGGTTAATAATACGTAGGGGGTATTTTTAAAGAAAATTGAAAAAAAAGGGGGAAATCAACGAATTTGGTCTAAATGCAGGTTGATGGTGTATTTTGGTGTCATTAATGAAGTAATGATATATTGCAAAAAAAAAATTCGACCAGAAATGATCCATTTAAGGGGGAAAATAAACGAAAAAAACGTTTTTTTGCATTTTTGAAAATGACGCACCACGATATCAAGTTCTACAAAAATATGAGGTTGTACATCTAGACTAAGTACTACACAATATCTTTTTTTTCAGAATGGCATCCCTGAAAGGGATTACCAAAATAACCCTTAGAAAGCTTAAAATGTCAATTTGACCTTGGAGAAAGTACTCGAAATTTTTTTCAAAAAATTCCAAAAATTACTTATGATATTATCTACTATTCCTGCAAGTTTAAAAAAAATTCGATATAGAAAACTGCCAAAAATAGAAATTTTTAACGAAAATTCACATTCAACTCTCCCAGAAAGGATTTGAGATATCAAACTAAAAATCTTATCACGAGGGTTAAGGATTAATTCTACCAATTTTTTTCAAATTTGCACAGATGTGTTACGAAATCAGAAAAAACAAAAAATGAGACGAGGGACAAATAAAAATCATTAATTTTGTAATTTTATTCAATTTTACTAATTGTCCAACAAAAAAAATTCGAAAATTCGAGAACATTTTACCACTCCCTACTTCAAATTCAAAAAAACCTCAATTTTTCCTTTTTTCTCCAAACTTTACCCCAAAATTCCAACATCAAATATTCCTAAAATCCCACCACACGAACTTCATAGCACCCACACGTCATTACTCTTAATTCTCAACCCGTTCTTCTCATCTAATCGCCATTCAATTCACATCGCATTGCCAACAACCCGAACTCGAACCAGACCCAGAAGACACCATCCAACAAAATACCGAGTACGTTCGCACAATAACAAACCATTCCTTTGTCACCAACTTCCACCTACCCGTTTGATCGGTGTTTATCAGGCGACCAACGACCGTCATCGTCAGCGCCATGCACAAAGTTCAAAGAATGCGGAGCGATCGATATAATTATAAATTCATCTGGTTGTGAATTATGAACCGCGGGCGCGAGAGGCGTACAATATGCATAATTTTCAAGGTTGTCCGAACATCAAAATAACAGGTTTGCTCGTGTCTGGTTTTCATTTATCGGCGTACGTAACGAAAAGACATGGGTTAAAGCTCGATGTTAAGGTCTTATGCTATTTTTTCACCACCGAGCCCATTTAGAGCCATCTTTACGTTGGTCAGTGTGTTACTCATACCATACTCATATACCACAAGTCGTTTCCTTAAAAAAAAAAGTAGGTGTTCGGACTGTTCGCTGTATATGGCATTTCAGGCGGTTGAAAACAATGATGAAAAATGTTGCCAGATTGTGTGGCACCAAATATAACGTATAATGTCGCAAAATCCAGACATCTCATCGAGTCCAAGAGTACCATATGAAAAGAAACCCATTTTGAACAAAAGCTTTATATTTGTACGTTCAATTCGAGCACATAGGACTTCGTGAACCAGTATACTTTCACAACGTGACAGAATCAGACTAAAAAATGATCCTTGTCACCCACATTCGACTCAATGGCGATGGTCGCCGAATAAGTCTGCAATACCGAAAAGGTGAAATCGTGTGCTACCATAGCAATACAAACCACTAATCGTAAAAATAACAAGGAAAAATGTAACGGAAATGAACGTCCGAGTTGATTATGCGGATCTTATTCAAATCGCACAAAAGA
Organism: Pseudococcus longispinus; assembly: GCA_900064475.1. NCBI lineage: Eukaryota > Metazoa > Arthropoda > Insecta > Hemiptera > Pseudococcidae > Pseudococcus > Pseudococcus longispinus. Next base: position 10,641 of record FIZU01052896.1, read on the forward strand.
ATCGCCCATTTGGTATGTAGCCCAGTGAAATAGGGAAATGAAAATGCATTTTGGGTAACCATAATTTTTTTGGGTTTTAAAATGTTCCATGTTCCCCCCGGAATTGTTACCTATTCGCGAAAAGGAGGTCAATTTTCATTTTTTTTCGCCCTGTATATTTTGACGCGTATTTTTGCGCCGGCCGTTCACTTCTCGAAAAAAATGAATATATGCTTTTTCGTTGCAAATTTTATGTACTTTAATTTTTGTAATAACATTTTTTCAATTTAATTGCATATTCAAGGAGTTGCAGGCAAAAAACAACGAGAGGGTTTCGTATTTCCGAAATGAATTTTCCTTCGAGGCCAATTTTTTTCAAGATTTCTAAAAAAGAACGTAGTGCATTTCATCCAGCAATTTTCTCAGGAGCACCAAAGGGTTAATCAGAACTTGAAAAAATCATTTTAAACCCAAAAAATTTATGGTAACCCATAATACAATTTGCTCTACTTCATGATCCGAGTTTACTGGGCTATCGTACCAGCACGATAAACGTCCTCGTATATCTGATAAAAGCACCTTCTTCGAGCACCATTTATCGAAAAAATATCAATTTCTAAAACGTAAATAGCCAAGTTACACATTTACAATCGATCGTTAAAATTAAATACGCCATGAGTGGTAATTATTTCCATAATATACTTAGGTGAAAAAACACGTACGTACGTAAATCGATTATTTAGGAAAATTTGGCCCGTTATTTGCACATTAATTAATGATCGTATTGAAAATTTTATTATACATTTTTCCTTCCCGTACACATACATACTCGTGCACAATGGCGTTTTAAATTTACCCACCTATACTTGGCAAGCTACGTATGTTGTGCCAGGATAAACGAGTACGTATACGTATTTCGTACAACAATTTGAATCGTAGTCCAATACGTACTCGCAGTTGTTTTTTTCTACTGCAGTACAGCGATTTTGCACGATACCAGCGTCCTTTTTATGGTGCTGGGAATTTAATCGCGTTACGAATATGGCCAATTATGTATTTTTTCCCAATGCTCGAATCTACGCATACCAGATACCAAATCGTATTTTAGAATTGTTTGGGTGCTTTGGGATCGTGTCGAAATGCTGGAATTGAATGTTTCAACCATCTAAGGAGAATTACTCGAGAGGTTGGGATTTTATTCCGACAGAATTTTGGAAATTTACAACTGATAGTGAGTATGAATGGTAATGTCGCACGTAATGGTATGCGTATTTTATTACACGCGTACAATTGGAGATAAATCACGACGTATTTGTATGATACATGGAAGATAGCTGGGGAGCTTGGGAAGGAGGAGGTGTATCCACGGCAGACATAAATGTTTGTTCAATTGTATAATACTAGTATTATCGACAAATTGAAAATTGAACAATGAAATTTCAATCTATTTGAACGGTTGAAAAAATCCTAAATCAAGTCAATAACGATACAGAAAGTTCATATTTTTTTCCAAAATTGTCAACAGCCTCAAATTACGTCGCAGTGATTGAGAGTAAAATTTGAAAAAATTCATTAAAAATTCTTCTCGATGGAATGGGGGAGGGGGACCGGTTTATCATCTCTCGTCTTAAAGAAATATCCAGATGCATCGATACAATATAAAAAATTTATCATTCAAACATGAATTCATTGTTTTTTGATCAAAATTATTGAATTATTACCAAAAAAAAAGTAATGTGATGAAACCAAAATTTTAGAAAGCAATTTGTTACTACGAATTTCATTCCATTTTGGGAAATTTTATACTCATTCTTTTGAGAAGATTTCCCTCGTGAATTTTTAATTAGGATTGCTACACCATTGAAGAATAATCAGATACTTCACTACTTTACTATCGCTATTTACTGATATCAAACATTAACAAGGTACCCCCAAAAATTCGGAAAATTCAAAATCATTCAACGTCTTCTTTCCATCGGATCAATATTTTGTACTTTGAAAATCTTTCCAATATTTGAACTTTCGTCACAAATATTACAAAAATTAAATTTTCCAACGGTTTCTTCAATGAGATCATTTCAGTTTGATTGAAAAATTGACATTTATTACTAAAAATTGTTGCTGTTTGTAACAAAAAAAAATCCATAATTCGATTACCCCAAATTTAATCGAATTCGATAATACTTTTAATTGTTAACAATTTATAGTCGATTTTAATTTTTAATCGATCACAATTTTTGATCGACTGTAATTTTGAATTTTGAAAATTTAAATTACCCTAAAATTTTTAAACAATTTTTATGATATTTTTTAATTATTTTGGAAATTTTTTCATTTTTTTGACATTTTACTGAGCTTTACGACATTCAAAATTATTTCGATCAATTTTTATGAAATTTTCTTACAATTTTAAATTCGATTTCAATTAATTGATCAAAACTTTTAATCGATTACAATTAATCGATTAAGTTATTATCCCGATTATTTAGAAAAAATGATAGATTAATCAATTATAATCAACAGAACTATTAAAAATCAATCCACACCAGTGACTTTTCCAACTAAAAATCTATTTTCACGCCAACCAAATCGCCCTACGAAAGAACTAATGAGTAATAAACAATTTTGAAAGATCCTTTTTTTTAGAGAGCTGAATTTATGTTAAAAAAATTTTTCAATAATAATTTTTTAAAAAATTTAAAGATCACTCTCCCTCTCCTACCCTAAATTTTTTTAGAACACTTCTCCAAATAACGTTACTGTTTAATGCAGAGGGGAGGGGGTGAGAAAATAAATTATCTGATTTGCACAAATGAAATGATTAAACGAACTTACGTTATTGGGTATTTGCGGCCATTATACTTGGCAAAAAATTGTTGAAATGAGAGAAACTTCATCTCTTCATTTTAGTCGAAATTGATCGAGATTTGTATTTAACAGTCTAAAATTCAAATTCACTGTTGAGAATTTTTGAAAAAATTCGTCACTTTTACTACTTTTTTGACTGACAAAACAAAAAGGCCAAGTTTTCATTTTTGGTCCAAAATTTAGACCAAAAATTCTCGAATTTTTGTTCCTATAAAACCGTGGAAAATTATCAATAGGGTAAACCAAAATGAGTGTTTTTTCAAAATTCAACGAAAAAATTCGAGTTTGAGTAAAAATAGGATGAAAATTGAGGGGGGGGGGGGTTGGCAAGAAAAATATGTGATTCTAAGTAAAATTAAAAAAATATCCATCATTTTATCAAAGCAAGGCAATCTGGCGAGTCCGAGCGAAAAGAGGACTAAAATTTTTGTAGAAAAGGACCATCAAAAGCTCAGATTTCATTGCTTTTTTCAATTTTTCAGTCGTTTTTTTTGCTTGAAATATGCGAAAATGCGTTTTCAAACTTCACCTCTTTCATCATGAAGTGGTAATTCGCGGGCGAATATGGGTATATGAAAAAATATTTCTTGTTGTCTTAATTATCAAGTAGGTAATTTAATCCACGAAAGTCTGATTTTTTGCAGAAACCTTGCCACAACGAATCCGACAACATTGCTGAAAAAACCATCAACCCATCATCTCATTACTTAAACTTACATTAACTATTTCAAGAATCCGACCGCATTCAATGCACACATTCTTTAGCCACATTATCAATTAGAGATCCATGCTCGAGTAATTCAGCATTTAAGTTCTCCCCTATCACTTTCAGCTACATCTTTCTAAAAACCACATTCGACCACAACGTACTTCACTATACTTCCAGATACACATACTGCGTATATTTTGAGGTAAATCTTATACAGTAGTATAATAATTTTCCAAACACGGGTATTAGCATCGGATTAAAATTGATTAGACAGAAAATTAATGGAGGCTTTGACCTTGTCCCTGCACTATGACTAAAATGCTCGGTAATATACGTACGCTACCTTTCCGTCGAATGTCATTCATCATTTAATACGCCAATCGTTCACGGTATAGGTGTACACAGTACATGCTCTTCCTTTGGCCGAGTACCGTTTACTTTTTTCCCACCCCCCTCACGATTTACACTCGTTGTAGTCGGTTTGGCTTAAATTACCAACAACATACGTACCTACTCGTGGGTACATTACATATACGTGCAACGTTTTAATTTGTGTAGCCGTACTTATGACGCGATCGTTTCGCTTAGTCGGTTTGCGATAACTTGCTACAAACACGAAAATATTTTTATTTTCGTTTTCATCAAGTCGCGAGTAAGCTCATGTGTTGATTAGCGAATGGAAAAAATAATTATTGCGCATTTCGATAAGATTTTCGTTTCAAGGTGTCTACAATATACGTAAAATGTGAATTTCTCAACTTTTTTTTCGTAATATCGTAGCATGTGATAGTACCAAACAACCCCTTCACCCCCTTGCTACAGAAATTTCGAGACTTTTACAATTCCTGAAATTCTATCTAAATTACAGGTGTAGAAACTGAAAATTCGTTTAAAAGGGTAGATAAACTGTAAACTTTATTAATTAAACGAAATAAAAACGATTTTTTTTTTGAACGAAAAAAATGTTAAGAAGGGGTCACTTTCAGACTGCATTTGCATTACAAAATGCTTTATTTTGCAATAAACTGATTTTCCCAATTGAATTGTTGAGAAAATCAGTGTCTACCAAATCGCAAAAATTAAAATTCGTGCTTTTTTGTTTTTTTTTTCGTGCTATTTTTAAATTTTTCGTAAACGTTGAACTCTCAATTATAATTTGTGTGTACGAGTATCATTTGAGTCATTTTCAGCATTTTTTATACAACTAGGGGTAGGAGCAAAAAATTCAAAAAACGTTGAAAATAAAATTGGTCAACAGATAATTGAAAGATGTACAACATACCCAAAGCTCAGCATCCTACAGCCATCAGGAGGGGAGAAGACTGTTATTTTGTCACTACAAAACCCTTGAATAATGCATTCAACCCACCCCAATTGACTTAGAATGTCATCCTTTGCATCTAGATGTGGTGAGTGCCCCAGAATTTCCTTTAGGGGGTTTTGACCTTCCACCCTCTATATTTATACATATATTGAGAACCATTTTTCGATGTTTTCAATGTTGTGTAATAGCTACAGGCCACTCAAATCGACCTAGGAGGCTGTCCTTTGGCATCAGGGACAAACCGAAGAATTTTCTAGGAAGTTGTGGCAGAATCACCGAAAATGCCAAAAAAATCCATTTCGACTTCAAAAATCTGGAAAACTAAGCTCCCCTCCTCCCCAAAAAAAACTACCAACTCATAGGAGAAAACGAATTTCAAGCTCTATAATTTTCATCCCCGTACTTTTTTTCGTAACACCCTTAATTGGGTCAGAAAATACATGTTTATGGGTAATTTATAAAGTAGATAGATTTTAAAATGAAGAAAGAAGTTTGAAATTAACGAATTCTTGAATTTCCTATAAAAATGGATTTTTTGGCCAAAGTAAGGATGCTAGGAAAAAAACACAAGGGATAAAAATTGTAGAGCTTGAAGTTCTCTTTCTCCTAATAGCTAGTAACTTTTTTCTAGTTGGCTTAGTTTTCGAGATTTTTGCAGTCAAAGCTTTTTTTCCTTTTTCAAAACAATCGATTTTTTTAATGGTTCACTCTGTACATTCGTTTAGTTAGTAGCATACCTAGACAGCCGTTCGAGACAGTAATGTAGCCAAACAGCAAACAATCATTCGAGGAAGATAAGTCCAAGCTCGAGCGAAGTATAAGGGCAAACATTTTTGCATAAAAAGACATTAAAAAACTGAATTTCATTATTTTTTCCAACATTTCTATACTGAAGGGAGTCTATACGACCCCTCCCCCTCCCATATACCACTGGTTCGACTGATTCAAAGGACGGTGGGTTTGGCAAGAAAATATTTTAAAAAACAAAATATGAATTTATTGACTCTGAAAGGATCAAGGGCGAAAATTGTTGCAAAAACAGTCGTTCAGCGCTACAATTTCAACATTTTTTCAATTTAAATTCAAATCAAAAGAATATTATCGAAAAAAAAACTTTAAAATTCAATCAGATTTTCTTTATTATGGAAATTTCGTGGTTTTGTGGTCAAATTTCGTGTTTTTTGCCGTAAAAACTCCATAATTTGATGAACAACAAAACAATCTCGATTCTATACTTTTTAGAAAAAATTCTGCGAAAGAGATTTACCACTTGAGAAGTTCAATGATCGAAAACATGTAGAATTTTCACCGATTAAAAACTGCTTTTTTCCAGAACTTTTCTACGAGCAACGAAATCTCGAATCCAGTCAATTTCTCGAGAAATTTCACATCTCGAGATAAAATTTCTCTACAAATTTCTTAAAGTAAATTCAAATTCGTACTATTTTTCAACATTCGTTGTCGTTGATACCAAACTGCCATCGTATCCAAACCAGCCATCGAAAACAACTCGCTTACCAAATTTACCACAGAGTTGACGAAATAACACGAGCACGTGAATTGGGGTTAGCATGATCGCGAAGACGAACTAAGAAGGTTTTACGCTGAAATGTGCGAATATCATCGTACCACGAACGAACTGATGTACGATGTTGACACCAATCAACTAGCAGATGATAATTCTCATCCTACGTACTCGTACATCATACATATCTCATTCCAAACCGAACGAAATTACTACAAGATGTACAAAAACAAAACATGGTCACAAACTAACTGCGACAACTCGTGTATGTACTCGTATGTCCATTAATTACACCATGTTTACGTATTGACTTTATCCGTATGTTTGGAAAAACTCAACAACTACTGTACCTTGCCTTTCGCCATCAAAACCCATTACAAATGTCATAGAAAAAATTTACAACTTTGTGTAGCGCTTGTACCAGTCATTATACGTATGGTGTGGTATAGCTCATTCGATCATGTATGCATAATATGTGATATGTGCACATACACACTCACACAACCTGCAATACGTACCCAATACAACGACGATGACAATAAACGGTAGGTTAGGTATGGGTACGTAATGCAAATACAATTGTTTTACACCTTGTGTCAGTTTTTTCCCGCGTTTCGTTGAAAAGAAATTACTCTTTTTTGAATACCGCCAAGCTCGTACGATGGATTCGTCATCTGGTTCGACATATGGAACGTTGAAGAAGTACAGATACACGCAATCAAAGAACAAACCCCCATTAGATGATTTTTACCGCCAAAATATGGCATGACGTAAGTACGTAAAACGTATTCGTCAGCGAATATCGTATCAAGTATCTGTATATCTCGTACATCTTCATAGACCATATGACCAATGGTTTATGCGAAGAATAATTCTCGGTAACGATGGCCACGTAACGTGACCGCAAACACGAGTGATATCGACGACCGAATACGAATCGGTATGATTCATACGACGACGAGTTGGAAACTTGAAAGAGAAAATACCTCGTAGATATAATAAAGATCGCAGATCGAGCTCCGCCACCGCACCACGTTCGGTCCACATAAATAAAATCATCCTAAACATATTCACCCACTTATAAAAGTGACGCACCTTGCTGCCAGTATTGTCTGTGGCGGTGACCTTTTACAGACCTTGCCAAAATCCAACAACCTTTTTTGGTCAATTTCGCGTTATTATCGTCGCAGTTCCCGAAGGCGAATTTTTACCTATTATCACAATCGAGAGTAACGAAAATCGACGATACGAGTTTTCTCATCATAATTTTAAGGTATAGGAGGGGAAGAGGGGATGGATGGAATAATATAAGGGTTACTATTGGAATATTTTGTTAATTTTTTTTGACATTTTTTACCCCCTTATTCTCAAAGGTGGCTAATATTGTGAGAAAAACGTATTCATTCGAATTAATTTTTCAGCATCCCGAGAGTAGCCGAAATTCCGATTAAAAAATCATAAAAAATTGGAAAATTTTCAATTCTAATCACTCCATGTGGACTATTTTGTCTGGAAATGACCTAGAATTTTTTTTTAGCTACATTATAAAACATAAGAAGACTTTAAATAGACACAAATTCAAAAAAATTGAAATTTCTTGTTATCAATGTAGTCTATTTGAATAGTAATAATAGCAAATGACCTCCAATTTTTTCAACGCACCCCTCCCTGCTAGTACCTAGTTATTTCTGGTAAAACTAAACCGAGAAATTTCAAAATTCGGGAAAATTGAGAAACAATTTTGAAAGAAAGAACGAATATAAAGGGTGGTCCATGTAGAAGATCTGAAAATAAAAAAAAAACTCTGCCTGAAAAAGTCTCGAAAACTAAGTTTCCTAGAAAAAAACTATTCTCTTGTAACATAACGAAAATTTCAAGTTCTACAATTTTGATTCTTGGCATTTTTTTTCATAGGACCTCTAGTTTAACTATAAAATCCATGTTTTTGGGATTTTTTTTCATTTTCAAAACATTGACTTTGAATATGAGCTAAATTTGCTATAAACATGAGCTTTTTGTCCAAACTAAGGATCTTACGAAAAAAATTTCAAAAATTAAAATTATAGAGATTGAAATTCTACTTCTGCTTACAGCGATTAATTTTTTACTAGAAGGTTTAGTTTCCGAGATTTTTGCAGTCAAAGTTTTTTTTTCATTTTCAAAACCATAGACTTTCTATGTGGGCCACACTGAATGTATATACGTTTTGTGTAGATGGTCCGCTGCTGTGGGGGGGGGGGTGTATAAAAAAATCTGTGCCTCAGAGTGAGACAATATTTAATTTTTTGCACAGTTGAAGAAATCTGTCCAAAAAAATGAAATATTGCTAGAATTGTATTCAGGCATAATCAGAACAATCGCTGCGAGGGGGAACACTGACTCAAGAACTCAGATTTTTTGAAGTAATCCGATGATATTTCAAAATCAAAATCGAATTACGAAATTTCAGCTTTTGAATGCTCTTTTCTGCAAAAATGTTCGTCCTCGCTTTGCTCGAGCCCAATAAATTTGCTTACTGGCATAAAATATTGGATATTTTTCAAAATTTTACATAAAATCACTTTTTTTTCTGAAATATACGAAACATAGGTCATCAGGGACCCCTCGTCCCCGGCTAGTCTTTCATTTCACTAAATCTTCTTGATTTGGTTAGAATTCATTTCGTCCTGGCTAAAAAAATCTTAGATAATTGTTTTTTTTCCCCAAGGCAAAAATTTTGTTTACATATTTTTTTGTATACCGAAGCAAAAAAGATATCTAGTATTTATCTGAGGATGGGAGGTACTTCAATTTATGTTTGGAGGCGCAAAAAATCAACCCGAGAAATGTAATAAAATTTTTTGGTTCCAAAATTAACACTGAACTTCTAAAGCATTCCTCACTTAGCTTCAAAAATTTTTTAAAAATTGAAAATTTCCATAATACGGTTTTCTTCAATTTTTACTTTCAATTGTTTCAACTTTAGCGATATCAGTAGAAGAAAAACATGTTTCTCATAGGAAACAGCTAAAAATCGTTAAAAAAATTTTTCAAATCAAGAATACACCAAAACTTACACCCAAAGCAAAAAAATATAATTTTTTTTTAGTTTGTGGGTACACTAGATACGAAAAAATTTCAATTTTTGTAAACTTTGAAGTGAAATGGGAACCGCTTCAGGGTCAAATCCCTGACCTGAAATTTCAACTACAACTTTTTTGACGTCATCAGTTGACAAATTTTATTCTTCAACTGTCTTGAATTCTCGAAGAAAAATATTTTTCAATATGTCTTACGGGCCTTCCTTTCAGGAGCAGCTTTAAAAGTACAAATGTACTTAATTTGATAAAAATAATAACGAATTTTTTTGAGACCTTCACAATGAATACTTGATAAATTTACGAAGTGTTGAAAATTTTGGATTCTAGATGTAACATTTTAATTTGTTTGGTAAGATATTTTTGAAAAATTATGAGATCGAACTCAATCTTTACAATTTCCTGTTTTTAAAATGATGAATCCCAACTACATATTTTAATCAGCTTTTTGAGAAAAATTATCAAAAGTTGTGACCAGAACAAAAAAGATCCTCTAGATTCGAAAATGTTCAAAAAATACTAATAATTAATACACAAGACGAATTTTTGTTCGAGAACCCTTCTCCATTGAATCATTTTCCGCCCTTTAAACAAGAACGGAACCATAGAAATCACGACATTGCAAACAGCACATAGTATCTGGAACAAATTACGTAGATCTAGACGTACATCCATAAAGTGTACTTATCGAACACACACGTAATCTATAATTTAATGGGAGTAAATCTGTATCAAAAAAGGTTAGGTTCGGGTACACTTCAGAGGCTACAAAACCCGAAGAGATCCGAATTCATACAAGAGTTAGTTTCTATCGATCACCCTGAATTAATAAACCAAAGCGCGCAGATCGAGCGAGAGGCCGAGGCCACGGAAAATTACCAACCACATGTAAAAACTTAATTATAATGACCACGAAAAGGACAATAGAGAGGAACTGTGTCATATGACGATTGAATATCACCATTATATTCGATACTCGGCGATCAATCGATCCGAATTGTTTCATTGTCCGCATGGCAAATGAAAAGAATCAATTTTTCAACCTTTGAAAAGATCGATATACCTATGACTTAGTTTACCACACATCTTAAGAATGTTGAAATCTCGCAGAGAGATCTTCGATCGAGCTTCAGTACCCGGTGAAATTTTATACTTGTTTACTTTCAAGGAAATCGAAAGTTGCGTTAGTCATTTTTATAGTATGTATCGTATTTTGCTTTCCTTCCTCTTTGCGAGGTTTGTGGTAATGTTTTTTGCGTCGCGAGGCGTGGGAGGGAACCAGAGTATAATGTCTTTTAAAACAATCACGCGTTTTAGAAATAGAGTAAAGCTTACACTATTGCGAAAATTCAACGCGCCTGTACCTATCGCTCGTAAAAAATTACCTGTGTAATCAAAAGTCGTAAAATTTGCGAAAGTCGTTATAAATTCACTCGCTCTTGTAATGCATTCCGATGTTTTCCATACCGTCTACGGTTCGTTTTTCTTTGATAATTTCGTATTGCTTTCAAAGTACATATTCTGGTGAAATGTAAAGAGAAATTATCGAGAATTGCGTGCCATTATTTTGAATAATTTCCATACCTACTCGGTTCTTTTTCATTATGGTAATTTCGACATTTGAAAAATATTTTGGCGGGAAAAACGAAATGAGTAGTTATCTTTTTGAAAAATTCACAGGGTTACAAATTATGTACTCGAAAATCGTATGGTAGCGAGCTTATCAGTTCATAGTAATACAACATTCCAAGCCATTCATACATGCCCCTCACCCTCTTATCAAACTGAACTTGAAAAAGCTGATATAGTATATATTGTGTAACGTACATGACGTTTGAAAATTCATAAAAAAATGTTTTCGGTACCGAGGAGGAGTGTCACTTTTGACCTTCCGAAAACTTTGCTGATAAGGAAACTAGATAATTTTTTGAGGGTCATTTTTCATTTCCAGTGAAAAATTACGAAGACGTAGTAGCATAATCAGGATGGGAGGAGAGGTTTGATATGGCACGTGGAGATCCTAAATATATACATTTGCAATCGGCGAAAAGTGGATTGAAAAGGAAAAATCTTGGATTTTGATCAAATTCGAGTTTTGAGTTGAAAAAATATTCAATGACTTCAAAAAAAATGTTCTCAGAGTGAAATAATTTTCGAAAAATTTAGGTTTTTGTCTTTCATCCCTCAAAAATGTAACATATACCTAGAAATTTTCTTACAGAATTAATCTGAGATTCAGCATCTTCCTGAAACAAAAACAGCACGATCCTAACCGCCTTCAGCCTCCTAAATCAGAGTTGAATAGTTGAAGAGGACAGAAATTGAAATTTCTTCAATTTTGAACAACATCAAGTGGCTTGTTTTGAACCCAGAACTCGAAATGTGAATTGTTTCAACATTGAGAATATAAATTTGGTATTTTCTGGGAACTCTCGAAAAATAATAAAAAATACTGACAAAAATTTTCTCGTATCTCGTCCTTCTTCATCAAAAAAAACCTTTTTGGAAACAAATTCTTTAGTAGAATTTCGTTTCACTGACTGACTGCCTAAAAAAATCTCAAAACCAAAAACATTAGTTTTACAAGATCTTCAGCAGTATTTCTTTATATTGAAACTTGCCCCTCCCCCCATCATACTTCCACGAAATCGCAAAAAATTGCTACGAAAATTTGTAATTTTCAAAAATCATAAAAATACCCGCGAAGCCAAAAAACAAGATAGTGAAATAAAGTAGAAATAATAAAGTCGTTTTCCTCAACGATAAAAGGAAACAATAAAACTGTTATTTGTTGAGAAATTACGAAATTGAGAATGCCACTTAACGACTTTTCAAAAATTCGTAATCTGGCGATCAAAAAATTATTCAGTCTTTTAAATTTTCATTTGAAAAAGGAAGGGGATTCAATCTAATTTCACCCAAAAGCAGGATTGTACATTTTAAAGTACATTTTCTCAGATTTTTTTTTGCTAGTGGATTCCCTTCAAAAATTCAAAAAAAATCATCAAAAATACTATTTACCTGGAAATTTCTCACTAAAATTCACGATTTAAAATTCAGCTAAAGTACATCATCACAGAACTGTGTTTTTTATGGAAAATTTGTCTCCGAGAGACCTTAAGTATGTTGCATAAAAATTTCAAAAATCGAGAATTGGTGTATTTCAAAAGCCAATCTTACTCAAGAGTACTCAATTGGCATCTATCGACGATTGATATCATCAGCTCGACTATTTCAAAAAAGAGGTTTCAAAATTTATGCTCAGTATTTGAAAAATTTTGGCATTTGAATCATTGAAAAATTTTTTCAGGTAACTTCACCTTCCTTTTTTCAACCTTTATTTTCAATATCTTCGTTTCCAAGCTTTTTCAAACATTTTAATGACGTCGACGTTCAATATGATACCCCTCCCCCCTCATAAATCATGAAATTAAAATCCAAAATATTTTAAATTTCAGCCTCATAAATTTTTCTAATTCAAAATTTGAGATCGTGGTTCTCGTTTTTCCCATCGAATTTCTATTTTCAGTTTTTTTTTTTCAAATATTGAAACACCACTACCTACATAAAAAGGCAAATCAGCTCAGAAAATAATTATAAATCATACAAAATCAAACTCATTTAATTTCCATCACCTTTTGCCATTTTTTTTACGAAACGAAACCAGTGGGAGGAAAAAGAAAGATTTAGATAATCGCCACATCCGGTACACACGTCTGCACTTGAAATCAAATTGATACCAAACTATCTTATCCTTCGTATACGAACCACGCTCTCGTTAAATTAGTCGAACCAATAATCTAGTACACATGTTCCTCATCGAGTCAAAAAATTTTCAGGCAATTTACACCGAAACGAAATAACCTATGGAATAATATAACTTTCGAATCAAATCTGTACGTCGGTTCTGAAACAGTCGAAACAATAAAATACCCACTTGGCCACTCGAACGACCAACGAAAGTACCTTATACGAGTACCTAATTTGACAAATGCTCCGGATCACCAATGACCTATTAAATCCGCCTACAAAAAGCACCATTTAGACAGCTAACACTTAGGTTGATAGATTATAAAACATTTATATACGTTGGATAAACAATTAGACGAACAGATTGTTGGCAAAAGAGCATAACGGAAGTGTTTGGGCTTGGGTCATATTGCCACTATCCTATTACCAAGTGTGAAACGATTGGTATGTAATTAGTGGCAGCCTCTGTCGTTCCAATTCATCGCCGGTATATAAAATACGAGTACGAGTAGATAATTACACGACGAACGGTCAAGGTGACAAAATAAGTAGAGTAAAATAAATCTTACCTTTTTTGACTTTCGCATTACTCTGGAACTCCGAAAATTCTGCAATCAAAACCATTCTATGTTATTTTTAAGAAGCAAAGGAACACGCGAAAACAGATTTACGATAACGCAGAGTTAAAAAAAATATAACGTCGATTTCGTCAATGTTTTTCACGAATTATACAAAAAATTTCGACGTACGAAAATATTAGCTACGAATCGCGCATGGTATTAATTTATTATCACATTCACGTACGCTACGTAAGTGTACAGCACATGATTCGAGAGAAAATAACGTACGACCAATGTTCAACAACAACTGAGCAGTCAGTATGTTGACCATCTCGTTTTCAAAACAAACTCGAAATTCAAAAACAAAACAAATTCGAATCGTAGTCTGGTCGTTTGGTTACAATAATGGGAATTTGTTTCTCATTCTGTTAATGCACCCGTTCAACAATGAAAACGAAACCTAGCCAGACCACGTTTTTAATTGTTTCCAATTGGTTGACTGTTTAATTGTTTATTTCAGGTAATTTTTTAGCATGGGACTGCGCATATGACATATTTTCAGACAGTTGTAACCCTCGCACTCGCAGTCTGCCATGTTTTATCTCACTTTGTGCACGACACGTGTGTATACTTTTTAAAGAATTCAATTTACCAAGTCGATCTTCACGAAACGTAAACACGACGTGATAAATTAAAAACTCATCGATACAATAGAAATTCAACCTATTGTACGATAAGTACTTATATATATGAAGATATAAATGTTCGTATTCTTTTGTTTATAAACATCCTAAATACCCTACGACTGTGTGGTTCCAAGTATCTACGTCTACGTATCGGTTTTTCTTCGCAATATACCCAAGTAAACTTTCAATGTGTTGCATTGCCAAGCTCACGTGTTCTATGCACATACTCAATACGTACGTACGAGCCAACAAACAAGGAAAAAACTAGTCCAAGTTTTTCCACAGGTCTTGCAATAATCCTCGATCGACGCGTAGTTATTGTTAACGTTTCACATAAACTATTGTATAATTAAATTCATCGTTTACGTAAGTTGATTAAAAGCGAATCTTTCGGACTCGGTTGAGGCTTTGTCAACCAGCGACCTCGATAATCGAACTCTCAATCATTTTCAAAAGGATTTGTCGAGCTAGCGAATAAAAAAAGAGGCTCGTAATACGATTTTGATCAGAGCTACCAATCGATGATAATGAAAAGTCATAGTCTAAAATAGCTAGCACGAAAAAAGCAAGCTATACTTATTTTTTTGAACACGAGTTGACAAGTACATAGTTTTTCTTTTAGTATGAACCGAAAAAATTTTTGGGGAAGGGCGGATCATCAAAAATTGCTCTTGCGAACGAGCAGGAGAGGATTTTAGAAGTGGAAACATCCTTCTTTCTGAACATAAAGGGGTAGGGATAGTTTTGGTTTCATTTCTGTATAATTCGACCCTTCTAAACTCGAATCTGTCAATACTTTCTCGACTGAAAGTAGAGAAGTGGCACAATCGTGAAATTTGTGTCGCACAAAATGATCAATTTTTGTAAAACCAGAGGTAAAAATCATAATTTTAATTTTTTGAGCCCTATAGAGGTGACCAATTGAGTCATGAAACATGTCGTCATTTTATTCCGAAGTCAGTTTTCAGATAGGAATCAGTAAATTCTTGCAATTGCTGAATTTGCTCAGCGTAAAACGGCCAATTTTTGCTCAAATTGGCATCAAATCACGATTTCTTATGTCCTAATACTTATACTTTAACCGATTAAAGTACAAGACCTTTTTACAACCTAATTCCAACCTTTTGAGTTCAAATTCTAAGTCAGTTCCCAGGTAGCAAGCAGGGAATTTTCACAATTATCGAATTGCACAGCGTATGTGACCAATTTGTGCTAAAATTGACAGAATTTTTTCATTTTCAGAAGAACAGCTATTTCCTACTTCGAGGTAGAAAAAAATTATAGAATAAAAAATGACTGATTTTCAACGTTCTACAACTTTTGTTCGAAA
>FIZU01052904.1:0-11044 GCA_900064475.1 Pseudococcus longispinus
TGGCAATCCTGAAAGTTTTAAATGCTAAATTTGAATTCTACGGCCTCGACATAGTCCATTTTGACCCTTTACACGACTTCGTAGGCTTTATGGAAGCTGTAATATTCAAAAAAGTGTTGAAAAAGTCACGTGACCGACGAAGACGGTAATACAGCATTCCGATTGGTCGAAACTTTGACCGCTTATATCTCCACGAATATTGCTCCGATTTTAAAACCGAGGGCATATTTGCAATCGTCGGGTTCGACTCTATCACTCTAAACCCTTAAACCGCCCATTTTCGCAAATTTTTTTCGATTTTTTCAAAAAGTGACTTACGAGCAGTTTTGACGATTTTTGCATATTCTTATTTTATCGTCCGATCGAGCTGAAATTTGGTATACTAGCTAATTCGAGGTCGCTGATCACGAATTCAGGATCCATTTTGCTGGGTCGAGCTTGGTTGTCGAGATAGGACCATTTTTCGATGCGAAAATACGATTTTCGCGAAAAGGACCGACGAGCACAGCAGATTAATGCCAATTTCGTAATCATCGACATGAAATTTTTTTTTTCAGCATAATTTTTAGTGAGGCGGCACTTTGTTCAATTTTTTTTCGTTCTGGAATTTATTTGTTAAATTGTTACCCATGATTTAATTTTTTTTGATCGAAGAACTTGAATGCCACTTGACAAATTTACCACTGTGAGCAGTTGACATTAAAATTGATACTGCAGTCAAGTAATTTGGTTCTGGCATATGACTGAGCAATAAAAAATGAACGAAGAACATTTTTTTTTCACATTAAAAAAATTTAAAGTCGAGATGTATTAATTCTCTGATTAACTGGCAATATTTTTCTATGGGAGATAATTTCTAAAATGATGCAATTCTACTTACAGAAACGAGAAACAAGCACTCACATGATAATTCTTTTAAGTTTTAACGATGAGAAAACCGACGATGTGGTCGGTTTCTTTCTTAATTTTTTTTTCTTCATCGGTGCAAGTACAAACGTTTAAATAGTATCGAGAACATTATTCTAAGGAATCGGCGTGTACTTATTGTCAAACAATAATCACCATCTGTTAACGACCTACATTTCATGTTATGCCAGTTACCATAAACAGCAATGTTATTTTTTATACCATATAAGTAAATGTTATGAAGGGAGTATGGCAACAAGCTTATGGTGTGAACTGTGAAACTGAGTACCTACTGAAAAAATTGAAATCAGATCGCTAAATTAGAAGTAGCAATTAAGAATATATTATTTTTTAAAAAATCCAAAATATTAAAACCGATGCATTCCTAAATCTCTCGCCTATAGGTATTGATTTTTAATTTTATACTCATTTAGCCTACGAATTTCATCAACTTTAACGAAATTATCGCTCATAAATTGAACGGTTGAAAAATACATAAATCAGTCATTTATTTGTTTTTTGAGTCATAATTACTTCAAACTTTGAAAGCTTTCAATTTTCAGATTTAAAACTAAATGAAAAATTCCAAGGTTAAAATTCTCTTATCGAAATAAAAAAATATTACCAAAGTGGTAACACTGATTTCAAGTTATTTGGATGTCAACGTTGATCACACTCCTCACTTTGTGTTTGAAGTAAACGTTACTTTTGATTAGTCATAAAAAAATTGATGACTGATAATACGTGAAGTGAAATTTCGTATCCTACTTTTGAACTCATTTTTCTCTCAAACGAAGGTATTTTTATTGGAAAAATTTCATTACCAAGCTAAATCGTGGATCAACAAAAGAGGTTAGTTTTCATTATTCATTTACTTCACTAAAACATGCAAATCCAGTGTTCGGATTTTGAGAATAAGGTAGGGCACTAATGGTGGTATTTATTCTTATTATAGCAGTATGTCAAACCGAAAGGCTGCCGGACGCCGAGCCAACACAAAGAAGCGTGCCCAAAGGGCCACTTCTAATGTGTTTGCCATGTTCGATCAAGCCCAGATACAGGAGTTCAAAGAGGCTTTCAATATGATCGACCAAAATCGCGATGGATTCATCGACAAAGAAGATTTACACGATATGCTCGCTTCTTTAGGTGACCTACTTTATAATCTTCGTCGTTATTCGAATTTGTACTTTGCTAATTTGGGTTGTTCCATAGGTAAAAATCCGACCGACGATTATTTAGAAGGAATGATGAACGAAGCTCCTGGTCCAATCAATTTTACCATGTTCTTAACTCTTTTTGGGGAGAGGCTACAAGGAACAGACCCCGAAGAGGTGATAAAGAATGCGTTTGGCTGCTTCGATGAGGAGAATAACGGTTATTTAAATGAAGAGCGATTAAGGGAATTGCTGGTTTCGATGGGTGATCGATTCACCGACGAAGATGTACGTGTTGTATCGTAAATTACGTGTTTTTTTCGCGAAACACGAGTAGTGAGTAATTGTGGTATGTTGTTTAGGTTGATGAAATGTTTAGAGAAGCTCCGATCAAGAATGGAATGTTCGATTACGTAGAATTCACTCGTATCTTGAAACACGGAGCAAAAGATAAAGACGAGCAATAACCAGATGTCAGAATATTCATTTCTAATTTTCTTTACGCAATATGGTAAAAATGTTTTTAATCTTACCACTATTTATTTAATTTTAAATTGTCATTTTTACAATTTTTTAAAATAATTGAATACATTTCTATTAACAACACGTTTTTTTGTTCTCTCAAATTGTTACCTATTGAAAGGAATAGGGTTCAAGTATTCTTTCGTTTCAAATTTCATCTTTTAAGCGACTTGTCCTTCAATCAACTCAACTTCAGTTTTGAAAAACAAGATTTCATTTTTTACCTAATACATTTTATTGAAATATGTACATATTCGTAGAAAAAAATCATAGTTTTTACACAAATTGAATTATTTCTTTCTTCCACCTCTTTCTTTGAGCTGTAACTGCAGCACCGTAACTGGAGTGATATTATAATAAGCTAAAGAATTTGCATCTTTCAAGAATAATCCCTGAAAAAATAGTGTTTTAATTAGTATTCCTCGTAGATAATTAAAAGTGAATCATACACATCAGAATTCTACTTACTTCCCAATTCAATTTCTGTTTACCAGTAGGCATATTAGTTAGTTTATGAATTTCTGATTTAATTACAGCGATCGAATCCGTCAACGGCATACTCAATTCCAAAATTTGTCCATTTAATTTCCATTCGGCCTTATCTGGCATGTTAGGTAAGATGACTTTGAATTTAACTGGACCTTGACCCTATCGGGAAGAAATACGTTAGTAAAAAAGATGAATTTGATCAATGTCCTTGGGCGACCGTTTAAAAACTTACTCGATTTTTCTCCAAGAATACGCGTTCTGGTTCTAGTGATTCTTCAGTTCTTGGTTTCTTCACCACTGTTTCATCATCAGGCTTATCTAATCCATGTTTCATACCAGGCTTTAAAAACAAAATAAAAAAACGATTAGTGCCCAGAAGAGATATTGTATCCATAAAACAATCGATCTTATAAAATCCCAACCTGAATAGGAGCAGCACCCATGGGCTGTTGAGGAGTAATATAGCCTTGAGGGACAGGATTTCCTCCAGCAGCCATCATAGGGAAGCCTTGTTGAGGCACTGTAATAAAAATAGAAAATGATACAATTTAACGTTTGTAAATAACATGCGATAGGACATATACTAGTATACTGACCATATTCTCCCATCAACGGGGGCCTAGCCTGCATTTGAGGTACGCCAGCACCGGGTATTAGCATAACTTGCGCCGCAGGAGTAGGTAGAATACCCGGTGGCGGGGGAGGAGGTAGAGGTCTGTTTTGTGGAGGCATCGGAGGAATGGCCGGTAAAGCTTGATTTTTAGGCAGAGGCGGAGGTCCAACAGTATTGGGTAATGTTCCGATGAGAGGAGTCTTGGAAACGTGAGGCGGAGCAATAACCACCGGACCTTTAGATATGTACGCCTCGCTGACCACAGGTTTCGGGCCAATTTTTTCCTTTTCTTCGTCCGGTAATAAACCTTTGACTTTGTGAATCTGGTGAATTTGATCCTCGATCGTGATATTAGCTCGAGCAGCTCTGGTGGCTGCTTCTACGCTCGAAGTGTGACCATCCCAGGTAATCTAAGAATAGAAAATAGGTTAGAGGAAGGACGAAATTAAAATTATGGGAAAATGTGGATTTACAGTATACCTTGTCATCTTTACGAACATCTTCTTCGCCGATTTTTTTACCAATGGCTGTTTCTTCGTCACCAACACCGAAAATATCGGTACGTCTTTCGGCCAGTTGTTTCAAACTAGCTTCGATAGCGGTACCTAATTTTTGAAAAATAAAACAAAAACATAAATCACGAAATGAGAAGATTCCGATAACATATGTAATTAATTTGCAAATGAATTACCCGGAGCGAAGACAGATTCCTGATTGATTTTTTCTTGAATATGCTTGTCTCGTTGTTCCACCCATCTTGGATCCAGTAAACCAATACGCATATGCTCTTGTACTTTACTGGCGGGAATTTTGGTACCAGTTAGAGGAGAAATGAGTTCATCCGTTGTCTGCATTTTAATTTGTTTCGTTGCTGCGAAATAAATAAAAAGTGATACAAAGATCTAAATCGAATTCAATTCTGAAAAAAGTGACGACT
The DNA here is from genome assembly GCA_900064475.1 of Pseudococcus longispinus. Classification (NCBI taxonomy): domain Eukaryota; kingdom Metazoa; phylum Arthropoda; class Insecta; order Hemiptera; family Pseudococcidae; genus Pseudococcus; species Pseudococcus longispinus. The sequence continues at coordinate 4,625 of FIZU01052904.1, forward strand.
TTTACAAATACCTTGTTTGGGATCGTATCCTTTTTTAACGATAACTTTATCTGGAGTGGGAGGAAGAGGAGGCAGATGCGGAGACGGAGCTCCGAACTGTTTTTTATCAATTGGCAAAGGAGGCATTCTAATGCCACTGTCTTCTTCATCACTTTCGCTCGAAGATTCTTCCTCCATATCTTCGACCTGAAATGGAAACATTACAAAATAAAGATTTTTCCGCAATCGATAGGTTCGGATTAGAAAGCAACAGCATACCTGGGTATTATCTTTTCCTTCTCTGGATTTCGTCTCTTCCAATTTCCTTTTAATATTTTCAGCTTCATCGTCACTTTCGTCTCCGCTCGATTCCATGTCGATTCTTTGCCGACCTAATCTATCCATCATCTCATCATCGCTTCCAATCTGCATTTCACTATCATCGATGCCGTCATCGTCGTCAACCGTCCTCTTTGTAGATTGCCTATCTTGCATTAGGACTCTGGCTCCTACTTCTTCAGGTGTAGTCGGAGGAGGGAAATTACCAATTTCTCCCATTTGGTAATCCACCGTTTCGACAACGACGAAATCGTGCCAATCAATTTGAGCATATGCGACTGAAATGAAATTGATTAGTTGAATGAATTAATGAGTGCGAAGTTAAAAACTCACTTCTTTCTTTCTCGATAATCATTTCTTCTTTTCGTTTCTGAGCTTCTTGATGTCGTTGCCAATCTGCCCTGTATTTAACTTGATCTAAAACAACTTGGGGATTGGTACTTTCTTCGCGAAGTCGATTAATTAAATCTTTCGGTGGGATCAAAACCTGTAGAATAATACAATCTATGAGATAAATATCGAGCTGGTAATGTGTTTTTTCAGATCTTACCTTCGTGTATTGTTCTAATAAATTGGTGAAATATTGAAATAAACTATGCTGAGGTCTTAAAAAATCAAATTGATAGTTTCGCTGCTCTTTGTTCATCAGCGTTGTTAGAAAATTACGACCATTTCGAGCGACAAATTGAGCCGTTAGTTTCACAATATCCCTGTCGATGAAATACAAAATGAAAAAAAGTTTCTAAATTATAAATAAAAACTACAAAACGTGATTACAAATCGAGGGCTGAAATACTAGGCGGATCGCAAATGAATTCAAATTCGGGCGGAGGGTCTTTCAGTACAAATGGCTGTTCTATTATTTGAGCTTTGGATAAAAGTTCTTGTTGTTTAGCGTGCGTCGCTGATGGTACACTTTTCTGTCCTTCGGTACCACTTTGATTATTTTCTTGACCTAAGAAACACATGCAATAAAAAGGTGAGCGGTAATCGAAAAGTACTTGAACTTGAACCATGGCTCAAAGTATAATTGAGATGTTAACTCCACTTACCTCGGCCTTCTTTAAATTCTTTGACTTTATGCAAATAGTATGCATGATAAGGGTCTCCAGTGTTGAGAAAGCTAAACTTGGGATTGCCTTGTTCATTTTTCTTAATTTTAGAATCGAATTCAGGACCATTTCTAGAAACGAAATTAGCAGTTTTGTCAACAATGTCTGTTGAAATGTTAAGGAATGTATCGCTACAAGTACAACATAGGCAGGTTTCTTAGATTCTTAAATATATGCTGAAACAGTTAAATAGCACTCTGAAGATTAACAAAGGATACTTCTATATTCGGGAGGCGGATAAATGATCCCAATAACTGGAAGTGTTGCCGGCGCCGTTTCTTTGGGAGGTTCGGGTTTCTCCGGAGCCGGAACTACATCGACCGATGGCATCTTGCACGATTTGATTTATGTTAAAGAATAACTAGCACTGACGATTATATCGCGAAAGATAGAACGATATCCTTAATCAAACATTTTCTGATGTTGCGTGGAAAAAATATCAACACTTCGGTTTTCCGATTACATACTGTGTCACAGTTTACTGTCACTGTTTTATATTTTTCGTTTGCTGAAAAAGAGAAACCAATGAGATGAAAATTTTGTTTCGCCGCTTATCAGCGTTGCATTCGTTTGAATAATTAATTAAAAATGAAAAAAATTATAAATTATTGCGAATTGTTGCGGATGGCGGATACACGGATATTACGACGAATGATAAAAATGTGGATGAAGAACTATCAAAATTTTCAAAAAATCTAATAAATGCTGCACGACGTAGAAATGCCAAAAACCAAAAAAATTTCCATCATTCGCGTTTTGCGCTATCCAGGTTTTTCGAAAGATCTATAAAACTCGAGCATCATCATGATCGAAATTTTCATCTTTTTCAATTTTCGTGAAAGCGTGTTCGTAGTTATTTAATTCAGTAATTATAAATGTTAATTAAATTTTAAATATATTAAAAAATGGTGCATCGATAAATACATCAATCAATAAGGACACAACAGAAACTCGAAATACCGTGTGAAGTATGTGAGGGCGATTTTCGTCAGCTTGTTTTTTTTGTTTATCCGAACTTGGTACAAAGGAATTGATGCGTCAACTCATTCATTCCTTTGAATTGACAATGAACGTATAATTCGGTTGAAAATTATTTTATAATACTATTGATAAAAAATCAGTTATAATGGCATATCGCATTGTTCGGTTATTCAAATGTCGGTGTGTTTCACATTTCCGGGAGTTTAATCGCGAGGTGATCTAACGGGTGTTTAAAAATAATGTCGAGTGTTTTGTGAGTAATATTTGTCGGGGTGATCGTAGACTTGACTATACAATCGAAATGTGTGTACTTTTTGTAAATAGTAACGTATAAGTTTCGAGAGTACCTTACATCAATCCCGATGTTTAACGTAAATAATTTCGAATATTGTTATTACATCACGAATAGAAACGTTTTGAGCGGAAGTATTTGTTGGATTTTTAAGAAAGCTTCAAAAGATTTTGAAGCTTTCGAAGCCGCATTCATGGAACTATGAACCTAGATTCATTGTCAATTGCTTTATCACAAATAAGTTACCTTGTTGCAACTTTGTCAAAGCGTAATTATAACACTTGTGTTCAAGAACTATCAGAAGTAAGTGTTTGGTTTACTCGTGTTAGACGATTGTCTGATTTTAACGTTAATAATACATTCGTTCTTTTCAGATAATATCATGTCACGGCTTAGAAGCTGATCGACACCTTTTGCGTTGTTTATTTTCGGAAATCGATTTCAACTCTGATGCAATCAGAACGCCAAACAGTAAAGATTTTCAACAGATTCAGTTGCTAACGCAAGAGTGTTCGGTTCTATTGGGTAAACCAGCGCTGGTTTCAGTGCTGTGTTTTGCTGTCGATAGAGCATTGCAACAAGAAAATGTAAATTTATTTTTAAATCCTAATTTCATTTCATATACATAAATCGAGTACTTTATTAGCTTGAATTTTTACCGCAGTTTGTGAAGAATCCGAGTCATCTGTTGACTGCATTTTGTAAAATCGTGAAACTCACACCGGTTCAAGAAGTAGTATTTGGTTTAGCCTTAGTACACTCTTCGAATCAAGAAATAGCCGATTCTGCTTTACAATTTGTCAATCAAAAATTACCGTTATTAATCAAGAGTTACATTGGCGAAGGTATACAATTTGTCAACGCTTATAATGTTCAAACTTACGTAATTTGATTAATATTTATGGCAAATTCGTAGATAAAGGCACAAAATTACAAGAAGGAGGATTGAACGACGCTACACCTCAAGTTCTCCACTTCATTTTAACGTATTTATTCAGCGCCAAAGATTTATTCGGTTAGTTGGTCTAGCGATCTGTTTGATTTCGTTAAATTTTCTTTATCAGCGACGTTACGTATTATTTCTAGGTATCAATTCGGAATCGAAAAATCTTTTCCTGAGTAGTTTACGGAGAGATTTTCCTCGTGAACTTGTACCCGTTGTGTTATCTCCGCTTATCTATCCGAACTTGGATTTCGATCTGGAAATAGACAAAATGACGCAAGAATCAACAGCCATGTCCGCTAACATGGTAAGTAATGGTTCATCTCGCGTGGTTTATCGTTCGCTAAACATTAATCTTGCGAATTGACTAGATCGACGACTCCATATCCAACCTCATTATGGAGATGGGCTATAACTTTTGCGCCTCGTTGGAGGAAGGTCGTCAAAATATGAACAGTTTGCATCTCCGAGACTTGAATCCTACCGTTGTCGCACGTATTCTCGTAATGATGGTCAGAACTCATCGTGGACTAGATGATTTAGCTTTATGGACATCCGGAGCCACCAAACGAGATTCGGAATCATCTGGCGAAAATCAGTCGCCTAGTACGTGGAATATCGAGGTGTTCGTTCAGCTTTTGAAAGAATTCGTTAGTATTTCCTTTATAATCATTTCATTCGATTGAAAATTCGAATTATTTACAAAATGATATTTTTTCAGAGCCCCAATCTATCGTGGATGGACGTGATACGTGAACTGGATTGCAACGAATTACTCTTAAAGGATCGGCAAGGTCTTAGTTTGTTGATGAACACGCTTAAATTAGGATTACAAACTCAAGGATGTCCACCTGACAGATTTCCCGTTGATGTATTCTACAGGCATTGGAAACATCCCGAATCACAAGTACGTATTCGATTGAAAAAATCGTACTCGAATCGTAACCTAATATAATGTTAGTTTTCTTTTGACGAAAAACACGTCTGTGGATTTTCGAAAATAGTCCCGAAATTAGAGGCACCGATGAAGACTTATTAAACATATTTCGAGTACCTTTTCGTTAAATATAACTTTTATCGTTACAGTACACTTTGATTAATCAAATACTGAAAAATGCCGATGTATTTTGTCTCGCCGATTACAATTTTCATCCTGTGGATACCAATATGCTGAAAACTCCGCCAGAAAACGACAACAAAGAAATTGCATCGTGGTAAGTACGAGTACAATATTCGAATATTGATCGAGATAATGGTAATGGTAACGACGTTGACGTTTTTCTTCACGCAGGCGGTCTCTCGATTTGATTGAATTACTGATGCATCTAGCAGATCGTGGTCTAGTCAGCCAAGTCCAGGATATATTGAAAATTCCCATACAGCATTGTCCAGATATTCTGATCGTAGCTTTGCTTCAGATTAATCAGCCGATGACGTTATTTAGGCAAGAATTACTCTCCAGTCTTATACCTATATTTTTGGCCAATCATGCCAATTCTACCGTTATTTTACATCAAGTCTGGCACACTCAGGTACAAATTCGACGCATTCGACTTCTATTTGAAAAAAAATATTCATTTAACGTAATTTATGTTATTCGCAGAATATAACCATCAAACAGCTACTAATCCAATGCATGTCGGACTGGTACCTAAGAGGAGAAAGCGACCAATCGAGATTATCCAGGATATTAGACATTGCTCACGATCTCAAGGTACATATTGAGTTCTGATTTTGTCCCCGGATCCAGAATATTCGTAAAATACTTGGATATTGTTTCAGGCATTGTCGTCTTTACTCAATTCTCAATCGTTACAATTTGCCATCGATTTAGCCTGTTTGGCCTCCAGACGAGAGTATTTAAAGTTGGAAAAATGGCTTTCGGATAAAATACGAGATCAAGGCGAAATGTTTGTTTCAGCTCTTATCAAATTTTTGCAGGTAACTTATCGAGTGTTTGCTTAATGAAATAATACACCAAAACCTACGCACGTACGTTACGTTGTTTGGTGGTGGCAACGTTTCGTCGTAGTTTACAATTTTGACTCGTCGCAATAGTCGACTTAATGGCGAAAATATCAGCGTTTATTTCAAGATCGAGTTTATCGTTTTCTGTTCTTCGTGTTAATGAGTCATACTGGCATATGAATCAGATCGTATCAAGTTCGATATTTTGGTGAATTAGATAGAACGGTATTCTGCTGTTGATGTTTTTATTGTTTTAATTTTTCGGGTATATTTTGACAAAATTAGTATTACATATTATGTTTATTTTAATTGTTTCAAGATCAACTTGATTTTTTTCCCAATAATTCGAAACAGGAAAACGTGTAATTATAAATTTAGCCTAAAAAACGCACTATCGACAAAGTTTTTATTTGATTAGGCTCACTTATTTCAATCATTATTTAATGAAAAATTTTCATTATTTTTCCAAGTAATGCTAATCTTTTTTTATAATAGGCGAAAATTATCAATTATTTGCCAGTTAATTGATAACCAACTTTTAAATTTTACATCGGACCAGATAAAATTAACCTCTTCAAGATGGTCTAAGGGCCTAACAATTATGTCTGGGGTTGCTTCAAGTCGATATCATTCATATACTGCAATTTCAGCAGAATCGAGCAACTTCAATTTTTTTCAACTTGATTCATGTAAAATTTTTCCCAAGTCCAAAATACTCAATTCTTGAAAACTTAGAAAAAAAAATCAAAGCCGCTCGATTTCGCTGAAATTGCAGTATATGAATGATATCGACTTGAAACAAGCCC
>FIZU01052919.1:0-17906 GCA_900064475.1 Pseudococcus longispinus
AACGAAATCGTTTCGGAAAAATCAGCCGCATAAATAAATTGCACGGACTATAGTTGCCCATCTCATGAATTGAAGGAGATATTGCAAATCATGGACAAAATTCGTGATGAAAATCATTTTTGATTGAAAATAATTAAAAAGGAAAATAAAAAAACAGAATAGTTTTCAAGAGAAAGTTTACAAAAAACAGAAATTGAGATGGAAGGTGAAAATTGAAGTTTTTTACAGAAATTTTCCTACAAGGAAAAAATTTTTCATCGGAAACTCAAATATGTTTTCGTACACGAAGAATAATTTTATTAATTTAAAAAAATTGAAAAAAAAAAATGAAATTGGTGTTACCTATATTTATGTTGATTTGTGATTGAAAGAAGTGAAAAGATACTTGAATAAAGATTGAAAAGTGTAAATCTAAAATCTCATTTCACAAAAAAAACTTAATCTCAAGTTGAACAATGAAATCCGAATCGATCAAATTGTACCACTTTTTGAAGCAATTTGTTGAAATGATAATAAAACTAGGTATATTTTTTCATAAAAATTCGGTTGAAAAATTTGAAAAAAAAAATTGATTATTTGATCTATTTTTCAATCCTACTTTTATTCTGCATCTGCAGCTCAGCATACTTTAGTCTATTACAAAAGGACTCTCAGAACCTGCAAGAATCGTGCAGCTTGAAACACAAAAATTTCTTAAAATTCATCCAAAAATTTTCATAATAACCCAAACAACTTATTCAAAATTTTAAAACTATAAACACCTCGAAAATTCAATTACGAGTACATCGAAAAAAGTACCTTCATAATGAAAACCTCCAAAAGCCAAAATGAAAATTTCGAATCAAAGCTCCGACCCAAAGTCAGACAGAGAAAAAAATCTCTAAGTAATTCTACAAACATCGAATAAAAAATATTCGCTCGTCTAAAATCCGCTAACGCAATTTATTTCCACTCACTTAAACCATATCCGTACTTTTCCCTTAGGTAATTCAGAATTATACAGATTTAAGGTGTAAATTCGTCAGATTTTTTTACACCTCTAACACGAATCGACTTTCAGAGTAAAAAAAAACATCACCAAACTATTTAGGTACCTCTTCTCCTGCACCCACGTTCGCCAGTCAAAAGCATCTTTCTAAACTCGCTAACGGGATCAACGACACGGAATAAATTTAGCGGAATCTGCGTTTTTCTCGCTGGATAGTATACCTACTGCAAGTTTATGGTATGCTGCGAGCGAGTGGTGCTGCGAGACAGTGCGATTATATATACGGACTTTTTCGCACTCGTTTTTAAACACTATTTACCGAAAAATTTGTCGCTTAATGCGCCAAAGCTTTTTAGGTCATAAATTTCACTACCTCCTTCGCCTCTAACCGCCCTACACGTAATTTCAAAAAGCAAAAAGGATCGCTTATTATGTAAAAGACAGAGAAATACCACGTGAAAGATGACAACGAACAAAAAAAAAGAAAGGAAAAAAAAGATCGCTATAATTAAGTTCTTTGTTTCCGAAGCCTTTAGTTATAATGAACTTGATAATATCACGGCTTTCTTCTCTCTTTTTTTTTTTTAATTTCACCTTCCAAAATAAAGCAGCAGCTGTAAAGGTCGCGGATTCAACCATGTCAAATAATCTACGTAAACTGTACTGTAATGAATCTTATTTCTTTTAATATTATCGTTTGACATTTGGCCCTTTTTTTCTATTTTTTTCCTTCGAAAAACAACGCGAAGCGACGAAACGTACACGTTCGGGATGGAAAAACGAACGATATTTTTACCATTTTTAAAAGGCATTCCTTTCCAAATAAACCGACAGGCGACGAAGCTACTTGAATTTCGTGGCGAGCTTTCGAAAGATTTCGCCTCCGACGACGCGACTTGTATTCTTTTTATTGAATACGGAAATAAACGACTGTGTTTCACTTGTTGATTACCGTAGCTTTTGTCAGACTCGACCGACGTTTCAAGTACTGTTGTTTTTTCCACCCCTTCGTCTTCTTGAGCCACCTTCAACCGACGTTCGCAATCGCAATCGAGTACACCGACGAGGTAAAAAAAAAAACGAGAATGGAATTTAATAGCTTTATCTTAAATACACATCGAACCACGTTGTTAAGTATCTTTTGAAAAATCGTCGTCATCTGTTTTATCGGTGCAATTTTTTTCTACTTTTTTTTTTTTTTTAAGCAAACATTAATTTCCTATTTAACACGACCCAACGTGAACGTACATATTAAAACTACGCCTATAACTTATTCATGTTTGTCATTTTTCAATATAACTCGGGGGTAAAAAAAATATGCACGTTATGGTGATATGAAAAAGAGGGTTGTGCACACGACCAAACACCAACCAACCGCACGAACTTGAAACTTGCCGCGTCGTGCCGCTATCAAACAGAGAAAAAAATAAAATTTTACGAGATTGTACCAAAATTAAAACTTAATTACATGCAACCCTTAGTTTTTCATATTTTTCGATGATAAACAATACGCGATCATTTCCCCCAGTTTAACATTAATGACTCGCCGGTCGCTATCTGTAGTGTACCCCCTGCCTCGAGTTCTTTTGTAATATTTGCACGTATTCGTTTTTCTATATTGTACTTTATATGCGGTTATGTCGAGCGCACGTTTATAAAAATTATTTCAAACAATTTCGTTCAAAGTAGCAACGTACATACTATATTCTTTTCTGAATTCAGTTCTGCATCTCGTATTTGACCCAAACTGCAGTGGACAAAAAGCTAGTTTTATAATTACCCCAGGTGTAATCACAAATAACCAATGGGTACCAGTGATGCGCGACTTCTATTGTACATTCGTCTACCTATGCATATTTATGGTTCCTTTGATAATGCATCATATGTATGAAGGAATATAGAATAGAACTACGAATATATGTACGAACCTTTCGATTAATTATGATGTGTTATTTTGTGAAATGTTTTAACAGGTATGGCGATAGTGTGATGTACTTTATGGTGGAAAATATTCGTTGGAATGGGTATACAATCGGAAGTAATTGCAAGCATCGTTACAACTGTTGCCTTTTTGCAAATTTCGCTAGTGGTCAATTTCGGTAAGTGAAATGATACGTTATTCATAAATTATTATTCGCTGGTGTGTACTTTTATTGGGCATTGTATTTCAATAGATATCCTAAAATTAGTATTTACATGTAGGTGTGTAGTTTGCATACTTGAGCGATATATGCCCTTTCCTATGCCCAATTAACCATCAATATTTCAAAAAATTATACCAATTCTTTTAATTTTCTGATTCAGTAGAACATGAGTTTTTCAAATGTTTTACGAGTTCATGATTCTCAACATAAAGAGTGGTCATTGATTTTCAGGAAAAAATTTTAACATTTTTGAAACCATTGTATTGTAATAAACCTATATCAACAAGTGATAGGCTAAGTGTCAATTGCCATCTAGAAATCACAATGTGACTTGTAATCTATGTCATGTGAGAAGTGATGAAAGTCAAGTTGAGTGTCATACGACAAAAGTCAAGTGAAATATGCCCGATTTCAATTAATATATAAGTGACTGAGAAGTGGCACTCACAAGTGACAAGTGATAAGTGACTAAAAGAATGTCGAACACTCCAATCAAAGACCAAAACAAGAATGTTCATTCTCCATCATAAAAACATCTTCAACTACAAATGAATGACTCCAATAGCCGAATATTTTTGAATTTACACAACCGCGTATTTTTTCTAATAGTTACACATATGACAAAAGTCATATCACAGGTGTACATACAGATGACATGTGTAGGGTGACATACGCCAAGAGTTTAGTAAGATATGACAAGAGTTAAGAGCAATATGATAACTGCCAAGTGACATCTGCTACATATAATATTACATCTGAAAGAACAAAGGCATCAAATGACAATTGACATATGACAAAAGTCAATAGAAATGTAACAGATTTGAATAAATTGTAACAAATGATAAATGACATGACGATTGATAAGTGACAAATGAAATGTGTGTAGTGACATCTAGATTTATGATGAGGCTCAAGTGACCGAGGGTGATCAACGATGACCAAACAGCACTTAGTCTATGTGGACCCAGTACTGGTTTGAAACATCACCGATCAGCCTTGACCAAGGGTGATTGATGATGATCGAGTGACATTTGGTGTAGGTGTACCCAGTGCTGGTTTGAAATCATCGATCAGCCTTGACCAAGGGTGACTCGTGAGATTTCAAGTAAATTGTAAAAAGTGGTGGAGAGATATGACAAGTGACAAGTGACATATGACATGTGTTGAGTGACACCTGAACATATGACGAGGCTCAAGTGAACTATTATACAGGTCAAGTACGAATACGTAATGACAAGTGTCCAGTAATCTATCAAACTGCATCTCACTGCATCTGCCACATATGATAAGCATAAGACAAATGTCAAGTGGTATGGTATAGGACAAGCACAAAGTTTCAAAACATTTAAACTGTAGGTAATATGACTACCAACTGAATCAGATCATGAGCTAACTGATAACTGAAAAATGTCATGTAACATCTTGCATAGAAGTGTATAGTGTAGTATAGTATAGTATAGTATATTTGCATGTTCAACATTCAAGTCTTGAATACATCTCTTTCAGCCCCCAGTACGCAGAATTGCGTGAGCGGGGGCTTGACCGTACAATAGGTATGAATATTACAATATAACAATTACATGAAAAATAAATAACATTAAAGATAGAACAATTATCCAAGCAAGAAAAATCAAATAACAAAATACAAAAGTAACAAAATAACTAAATAACAAGAAAATATCAATCTCAAGCAGATAACTAATGAACAAATGAACAGCCATCAATCACATATTTGTAAGTAAATAATGAGCATACAATAATGAGGCACACAAAACGACACACGAGCAATACGGCGAAAACTATTGACATATGCTACACAGAACAACTCAGGGCGATACACGAGGACCTACATCCTTCTATCTAGCAAGCCAATATCCCCCTCCAATAACCATCCCGTAAGGGCCTGCCGCAACAGCAGCCCCTGACTCCTCGCAGCATTGAATAACCTGGGCAGCATACACGAGGCTTGGAACCTGGATCTCTCCCTCCGATACCATGGCATCTGGGCTAAAGTATTATCCTTTTTCCTCCCCCTTTCATTGATACATACTTCAAAGTTTCGCCAATTTTTATAAATATAGTCCACACCATGAAGTTAATAAAGTTTTTTAACAGCCAGAATTCTAAGTTTCCTAAAATCCTCCCTGGTGCTTTCTCCTCTCTTTTTGCCCACAATATCTCTGATTGCCCACTTCTGCAAGATTTGAATTGATTCAATATGACATTCTGCAGCCCCCCCCCCAATATCACCGAGCCATATTGCAGAACTGATTGATATAGAGCATAGTATATTCTCAGCATGTGTTGGGAACTGAAATGCTGTGCAAGATAATGCAACAGGAAATTAAATTTTCTTACTTTTGACTGCAGATATAGACTATGCTCCCTCCACTTCATCTTAGAATCGATAATAACCCCAAGGTACCGAACCGAATTAACCTGGGCCAGAGAAACACAGCCACACTGCTCTCCACAGTTAGGTCGAACATGCATTTTGCACCCATCCTTCAAATTTACTGTAAGTCTGCAGCCAAAGGTCATCAACTGCGTTTTTTGCAAGTTTGGACTAAGACGGTGAAGCCATAACCATCTTGACAGAATTTTTAAATTTTTGTTTAATTTTCTTGTCAATTCGTCTACCAGTTTTGACCATGTAACGAGAGCAATTAGATTCCCTGTGGCACGCCATATTTCAGTGATAGAAAGTTGCCAATTATTCCCTCGATTTTTACTGCCAATGGAGGATTGGGTATAACAAGTGACATGTAAAAAGTACATGGTGTAACCAGTGATATACAGGGTAAGCGTGCAATCAAGAGTTGAAAACTCTGAAAGAAACGCGTACATAAGTCACTCAGTAAATTCAAGCACAAGTCAAACTTGAGATTTCTAGGTTCAATTGGAGGGTTTGTAGGGCAAATCTTTTGGACATTACAATTGAATAAGTATAATTACACTAATCACTGTATAAAATCATTTCTACCTGCATTTCACCACAATACATTTATCATACCTGAAACCTCTAAAAATATTTTTAATAAGCACATAATTAAATTTCGTACTATTTGCAATTAGTTTGAAATGTCACGTCACTAATGGAACCAAATAATATAAAAATTAAAACGACTAAAATTTACAAAATAAAATAACCCTCCGAATGGAACCAAATTAAACAGAGTAAGTAAGTAGGGTATACAATGCGCATCACTTGTTACGAAACGCTGTCCAGTCCACTGATGTACAACGTACATCGACGTTGATTAAAAGCTGCGGTTGAAGCTTTAATTTTTTTGCTGCAGCTCACGCTATACACCAGACTGTGCTGCAATTCTGGTAACAATGTAAACATACACCGTATAAGCGTTGAAGGTTAATTTATGTAAATATTGTACCATTCGTTTCAAATTATAGGGGTGAAAAAAAATAATCAACCGTGTATGAGCTGGTGTTTTATTACGACCTAGATGAAAATCATTTCGAGATATCGTTCACAATTCTATGCCTTTTATTTCCGACTATGAATTACGTACCAGCCGAGATTTTTATGGTAAATGCTCAAATTACGTGTTCGTGATACACTTTTTTTTCAGACGTTCGGTTTTCATAATTCACGATTTTGTCGTTTTATTATCTTTTAATTCAATTTTTTTCACAATACGCATATTTTCTTCTTGGGGATTGCGGCCAGTCTGTCTCCCTCCCCCTTCTCCTATCAAAACATATGATAAAATTTCCACATTTTATACGTAAAAGCAAAATCAATGAATTAGAAAAAAATAGACGGGTTCGTGGTCTCCATACTAACAGATGTAAATTATAAATCTGTGGAAAAATTTACAAAGATGTAATTCATCCTTTCACAAAAGCAATAAAGATGACTGATAAAGCAAACCGAGTATCACGATAGTGTCACAAATAATGCCCAAACCCGAATTCAAAGCAATTAAGATGAAACATAAGGCAATAAAAATTCTCGCAATGTCGAACAAGGGAATTTAATTTTCGAATTGGAATTTCGACTTATGAAAAATTACTGCTGATTTAGTCTTATGTACCATCAGGAGCAGCAGCAGCCTATAGAACGACCCAACTTAATTCTGTTTGCTATAGAGACTAAACGACTACTATCGCCGGCAAAAGACAACCGTTAAAATTCACAAAATTGAACAAACGAAAGCGCATATACTTTCAAAACTTTCGATTTTATTAATTTTTAAATTCTGTGGAAAATTTTGTTGATTTTTAAAATTCTTGGTAATCTGAGTTTGAAAAATTTCTCGAGCGAATACTTTCGAATTTATGGCATTTTCAAAATTTATCAAATCGTGGGTTACTGTACGTATTTCGTCGTAAAGCTGATTAATGATCGCGATACTAAGTTTGGTATAAAAAAGTACCAGCAGATAAAGGCATATGCGCGCGAAGTAAAATAAAGAACGAAAATCGATATTTTAACATTTATGGAGGCTTGTTTTTACCATAATGCTATTAAAAGCCAAAATTCTAGATGGAATAAAATTATTATTAAACGATGAAAAATTCAAGCCCTTCAGAGTACACCGTCTAAATCATAAAAACACTTTCGCTGAGCAAAACTTTAATAAAAAAATTTATATAGGCTTTCGCACATGAAATATCATCAGCAAAACATTTTCAAAATTGTTCGACATCGTACTAGGGGTATTGAAAAACTCCAACAGTTGGATAACATCTACTCGAATCCATACGAGAAGCAACATATAAAAAAACCTAAATAACGTCCCTTTAAATGTTTTTCATTTCGATGGTGGAACTCGAAGAGTAGATATGCAGTCTCTTATGATAAAACGAACATACAGATTTCATTTGGCAGAATCCACATTCTACGAATGGTTTTTTTTTGCTCCCCGCACTCGTTATTTATATGTATATAATTTCAATTCACCGTCGTGCTCCACCTTAATCGTAGCCGAGTTTTTAGATATTTGAAAAGAGCTCCGATTGTTAGATTTTATGAGCCCTTTATCACATACAAATATCTCGATTTACTTCGTATTAAAATCATCGATATATTTATTCCAATGTGTGCTCTCTCATATATAGGTTTCCATGATACTATAAGTTCGAAGGTTTGTAATATTATTTCAATGGTTGTGTGTCGAAACTTTGAAAAAACTAGAACCATTTTCCACAGATGAAGGAAAAAAACATCCGATATACCATACACATTTACCGTAGAATTGTTTCCAAATAATTCCGCCATGGTTTTTTCTACTTTATTTTTTCCTACCGGCATTTTTACCAATATGCACATTTCGTTTCGATATTTCAATAAAGGTGCGTAAAAAACAATACTCGAACACCTTAGAAACAATCTAACCAATTTCTTTAACTCAATTTATTCGTACATAAAATAGATTTTCCAATTTTCCAAATACTTTTTTCGTTGGGTAAGTATTTGCAAATTATTATTTTCTGTTTGAGGAAAAATTCCAATAGAGCATCTTTACATATACACAAATAGAAGCATAAAATGATATTTACTGGCACAAAAGCACCGCGATCAACAGATATCTAATTTGTTTATTGCTTTTGATTCGAATGCCTCACTACCATTAACCATTCTAACAAAATAAAATGAAAAACTTGAGTGAAAAAACATCAAAAGGGGAAAGAAACGAGTCCCTATCATGTTAATGGGCACAAAATTTCAAGTCTTAACATAACAAAAACCAGTCAAATTAGATCTGATGCATTGTTTCAAGATCAACTCAAAATCATTTGGTTGCAAAACAGAAATAGACCAACAAAACACGCAATCAAAGTAAAGTAAACTCGTCAAACGGGTTTTTATTGTGTGTTTTCAAGGTCACACCCGGTTTTCAAACATAATAAACCCGTCTGACGAGTCAATGTTTTGGTCAAGGTCATTTTTAAACCAATCTGGCAGCTTATCAGAGTGAAAGAAACCTGTCAAACTGGTTCTTATTGCGCATGTATTTGGTTTTTAAATCTAGCGAACTCGCCGTTGAGCTGGTGTTTTGATATTTCAGTCAAGATTATCTGAATGTTTTATATTATTCAAAATCAATCAGGATCGAGTAGATTGACCTTTATTTTTAATACAATGATGTCAATCCTAAATCAAGACCATTTGTTTACAATAAATGAATAAAAACCGACACATAGTTATTAATCGAATCATGTGAACCAACGCAATGTATTTTTTTTATTTTTTTTTTCATTTTCCATTGAAATAATACTCGTACATAGGTACTTATTCCATTTATTCATTGAAGATAAATGGAAGTTGTACATTCAACGTTTCAAAATCTGATAATCTCTGTGTTCTGATATTTCAAAGTAATGCATGAATCAAGGAGATAGAGTAACAACTTATATTACATTCATGCATGCAGTTATATTTTCATCTCTTCACATCATCTATGAAATGAAGAAATACCCAAAGAGCGGAAGAATAAAAACATTTCATAAGCAAAGTGTCACATCGATATGTTACTCGCCATGTCTTTCGTGCAAGTGTAATTTTTCATTGTCTCGGTATTTTCATATTTCACAGACTTCAATTATTCTAATTGCTTATAAAGCGAACGATGCTCTTACACATGACCTTTTATACTCTTCAAGATGAAAATTTTTATTACAAGTTCAAATGTAGAAGGAATTTTCCTGTTCAGGAATTGGGCAATAAGAACCTATCAAAAGAGAATTAAACTAAAATTTCATTAAAATTATGAAATTAGAAAAAAATTGAAGGGAGTAACGAAATAAAAGAGTTGGTACTTGGTTCAGTGGGTACCTACCTAGTAAATTATGTACAATAAAATTAATTACACTATTTTCAAAAACTTATAACGTGCTAATCTTTCTACACGCATCATGGATCGAATCACTTTCAATGAAAATAAAATTATGGAAAAATTTTCAACATATTTTGCAGAAGTTTTCCCTGAGACTACTGACTACGTAATAATAAAATTGAAAATTACACAAATGACAATCAAACTTAGTAGTTATTTCGTATAAAAAAGAATAATACGTTAAGTACAATTAAATTGAAACCCATAAAGAGTAAAAGCTCAAAAGAAAATTCTTAAATCTGTCTTCAAAAGAAAGTTTCCAAATAGAAAAAAAAGATAAGAGAATAGATATCGTTTATGAAAACGAATAAATAACGATTTAAGTTCTAATTTTTTTTTCTCTAGAAATCTTCCATTTCAAGTTTGAAATTAGATCTCGTTTTAACGATACCTTTTTAAATATTACGAGTATTTTCTTTTTTTCTTCTTCTTTATTTCCACTAAGAAATGATACCTACTTAGTTTGAAAATGAAAATAGCGCGAATTGCTGGTCATCGAGTTTGGTTTCTTTTTCCTGTTTAGCAATTTCAACAACTTGTATACTTTTTATAACAGTTTCCTATATAAACGCTTATTTATGTAGGTGAAGGTTTGGCATATAATGACGGTTGTAACCGCAAAGCTATTTAATTTCAAAGCAATTTCAAATCTACAGATCTCGTTATATTTCGCTTATTAGTATATCAAAACGCAGCTGCTTGAATTAATTGGTTTACTGAATGGATAATGGATCTCGTTGATTAGTAAACTTTCGTGTAGTTAGAGTAACAGTATTGATGATTCATAATGTGCCTTTTTACGAGTTTTTTTTCGTCATTTTCTTCTTTTTCTCCTTCATTGATTATTTTCAATTTTCGAAAGAGAGAGTGTGAGGTAAATTTAAAAAAATTTTCACATCGTGTTTTCATTTTTATGAATTTTATACAATTTTTTTTAAAAAAAAAAGGTAATATCTGTTTGACCCTTATTTTAAATTGGGTATTTTAATATTTCTCAAATTCTAACCCAGAAAATCACCGACTCGGATGTATTAGGTTACAATGACGAAGCATTCTGATCTTTTTAATTTCCCTTTATAAAACACACCGGAAAAATCATAATTCCGCACGAATCTTATAACGTTGATGAAAATCCAACCGAATACGAATCCCAACCCCCCAAAAAAGCACTGTTAGACATTTTTACACGGACCTAGTCTACCAATCCATCCTAAACAACGAGCGCATTTCTTTTGAAAATGAGAAAGTATACGACACCGGTGAATGAGTTAGTTCGCATTTATTGCGCTGAAAAGTGAAAGTATTAAAGTGGCTTGTTTTCCATATCAAAAAAATCGTCGTCAAAGGATAAAAACTACCATTGCCTGTTTCAAGGGTAAAAGTGATTAAAAACCGCATGCTCTTGGAAATGAGGTAAAAGCCCCGAGCGAAAATTGGTTTCTACATAAATCTTAACTTGGGGTACCATTTAAGTTCTCATAAATTTAGAATTTCGTTCATTTAGAGTCTGGCAAAAAAAAAGTGAAGAGAGAGAGAACGACGGAAAAAAGAAGAGGAAAGAACAAAATAGAGAGGAAAAAAAAAGAGTAAAGTAAAATGAGTATATGGTAATGGATACGTTTTAAAGTGTACGTATACAGCTTATAATGGAACATTGTATGGGTTTTGAAAGAATGTAGACTACGTTTTACGCTTAGTGTTTCTTATTGTTTGGATACATTGTATGTTTTGCTTTTATGTGCAACTTTTAACTAACCTTTTTCGGTTTTCGTTTTGTTTAACGACATTGTATATAGTAAATATTTGAATGCGAAATAAATAGTACGCTAGTTTGCCGTGCTGCACTGCAAAAAAACCTAACCTTAAATTACGATTTTACATCGTCGAATGTATGTATTTGTATACTGTAATAGTGTACCAGTGCAACAACGACGCCCGAACATCGCACAATTTTAAAACCAAAAATGTATTGTTTCGTAACAGAAGAAGAAAAAAACACGTTTCGAGCGTTGTTTTCAATTTTCTAGTTACCGCTCGGATAGTTTAAATACAAAACAGAACGATGTTTGTGAGAAAAAAAAAGCAAACCCAAGCGCATAAATTAGGAAATGAAGTCTTGATAGAATCAATTTCAATAGAAAGGTAGAAACATTGTGTTGTTAATGAACCAATATTATGCGCAATTCGAAATCGTCGAAATCGTCGTTTTCGCATTTAAAAAAGTAAATTTCTATTTTGTAGCATAGAATGAGAAGAGCATTCCCCGTAAATGTAATACATAGGCAACTGATCGTACTAGATAATGTGAAATGTTAAATTGATTGCTGTGAAACTAAACCGAAGGAGTAAGAGAAGTATCTATTTGCATTTTGAAAACCATCAAATCCTCAACTCCTTTGGCGAATAAAATAGGCAACCAATGCTTCTTTTGTAACAATTATCCTGGCTTAATGGAGCAAAAGAGAAGTCTCTTTTGCTCCATTAAGCCAGGATAATTGTTACAAAAGAAGCATTGGTTGCCTATTTTATTCGCCAAAGGAGTTGAGGATTTTATTTGAATTGCCCTATAAAGATACCAGATGTCTAGAAATCACAATGCACAGAAGTGGTGTAATTCTACAAAGAAGTGATTCTTTGTTTAGTGGTGTTTTCCAAACTTTGTATCGACTTCATCAAAAAAATGTTTTTATTATTTTCCTCTGATTCCAATGTGAGAAATGACCCTTGATGAGACACAAGAAAAAGTTCGAACGTTAATTTTCAATATTCAGAGAGTTTTTCCCAAATTAAATTTCGTAGGAGAGGGATGGTGAAGAAGAATGATTCCACAATTTCACATGGAAATAATAAAAAATGTCCATTATTCAGGTACTTAGTCAAAATAATTTATTGAGCCCGAGTGAAGCAACGATGAAAATTTTTGCAGAAAAAGGCATTGAAAGCTAAAATTTTTACAAAATGATGAATAAGGAAAATATGAATTTTGAACGAAAAGTGCAGGACTTTTAAGCAAAATTTAGCACTTTTCGAATTTCAGCACCACTTTGTCAAATGAAGGACTCTTTCAGCACTATGAGTACCTATTAGACACTTGACATGTTGATATGCTCAAGTTGAGTAATATTCAAAATCTTTTGACCAAAATTTTCCAAAATTAGATTTTTCCGACATTCACCATCAACGACAGTTTCTATCAAGTTTTCTCAAAATTATTTCTCGTTTTCACTTTTTCGATTTCAAACAACAAAATTCTCCAAAAAGGCAAACATTACCTTTAAAAATTTGTTCAACAATTTCCTGACTACTTTTATATTATTTGTAACCTGTCATTAACTCGTACTCAAGTTCAACCCCCTTTCCCCCCTCACACCTCACACTTCAGTATAAAGCTACCTCTGCACCAAACGAAAGAAAATTCACTAAAACGATTTCACTTCGGTCCAGCATAAAACGAACAAACTCCGAAATGCGACAAATTCGACGAAAAATTACGCCAAATCCCCTTCTCTGTAATCCTCTTAGCAACCGGTAAAACTTCTACTCAAGACGAATGGCCAACTCTTCTGCAAGTTTAATTAAGAAGATTACTCGACTAGGATAATTATTTTGTAAATTTCTCTCACCAGTCCCAATCTCGAGACGCATAAGCGGCATCAAAGTAACCCTCTCAAACAGTCAAGGTCGCCACCGCGAAAAACTCACTCAATCGTTTGAACCAATCTTATCGGGAAAATTTCCTTTTGTACGCGAACACGAGGGAAAAAAAAAGTTTGGCCGATTTGCCCCCAAAAACACTCGTACTTAACAAATTACTTCACGGTGGTGTATTTTGAAACATTGCTTTTAGGTCGTAACTGTCCAACGGAGGCATTAATTAAAGGACGAAAAAAAAATACACGTACACACCAAGGAGCCATTTGTTTTTGCAAAGTCCTGATATGAGTCACTGGTATGGGCACAGTAATCAATTTTGTTGCGAGTTTTAGCAATTTACGGTATACGCGCGACTGTGTGTAGTATACGTATTTCACATCCGCGTGTCGTGTATTTCCACCAAAGCGACGAGAAACGTTTTCCTTGTGAACTTTTGATTTGCGAAGGATGCTTCGGTATTGTGTTTTTCGTTTGATTAATTCGAGTACTATACGACGTATTTAGCTATGGTTGTGTGTATTTGGCGACGTGGCGGAATTGTAGTGTGTTTTCGATATACATAGATGATAGTGGATGAGATGATGATACTCAAAGACAAAGAGAGGTTGCCAAAAAAATACCATAGAAGGGGATGCTTTTACGTATTCCCTTTTACGAATAATATTCGATGTCTGATTCGGTGAAAGCAACAAGTATACGTCATATACATACATATGTATGTACATTACGTATACCAATGTATTATTGATACCGCATGGTAATATTATTTTAGACCTTAACGACTTTTCCAAGGGTATTGGTATTTGTACGTACTAAAGGACGATGGCGATGATAACTTCGCAAAACATCCCGAGCTCTTTTCAATTGTTGCAAATTAATCTTGCAATAAATAACGTGCGACGGTAAATATTTGAGTTTGCAAATACGAATAATCCGAATAAACGAATCGATACTTAATAAGCGAACTTATTAACGGATTGTGTATCTTTGGCAAATGTTTCGGCGCGTTTACTCGCCATAAATTCCACCCTATCGGTGCCGACTCGTTTGAAATATTTAACCCGGGCCAAATTACCACTCATAGGCTGTGTTTTATACCCCACTGATGTCGCTGCTGCCGCGAAACGAAAATGAATTTTCAGCGTGCACCAAACTTTCTCCGTTTTACGCGCCCTTATTCGGGTTGCCGATGGTGATCGTCGTCTACCAAGGACTTTCCCTTTAGAATTGTACAGGGTGTTTCGGTTGTAGTGCACCGCCTTCAAATCGCAGAGCTGCAGCAACCCAAAATACATAAGGGTATGCATGTTTCCTGACTCGACGATTTGAAGGGGTTAACTTATACATTAGTCTTGATCAAAGCTGGGCAAACTTCAGCAAAAAAAGAGTGCACTTCAACTCCAACTCCCATTTTTTTGACAAGACAAGTGTTACGATGCTTTAAGTTGGTGTTAGTTAAGGTATATCTGTTTTCGTTCAAGTTACCGCGAACGTTCGGTGATCGCCGCGGTTATACTCCGGAAACAAGTTTTACCTTCGCTCGGACCTATTCTCATGAAATAGCATAGTTAACTTCTCGCACAATAAGTGGGGAGCCATTTGTATATAAGCTAAAACTACCATCTAATGTTTGGTAGCCAACCTTTTCTTAATAAATGCTGTACTTTGGATACATCAAAGTGTTTTGTTGGTTAAAGTCGACCTCCAGTCGCAGCTCGGTGGCGTCGCCTTGCTTCTGGAGCAATAGGTAAGACAGCAGCACCCATCGGCTATACCACCCTCTTTTCACCTTCGTTCGTGTGGTCGAAAAATGTTAAGTATAATTTATTCGTCTTCCTATGTTTTTTGTGTTAATTTCGATTCGCGGATTTTAATCTGACTCTTTAACGGCATAAATGAATCCATTTCGGTTTGATGCACGAGCATCAAGAACAAGTTTAAGAAAGAGTGAACTCCAACTCCGCTCCGCTGGAGTTGGAAACTCCTTTTCAACTCCGACCCCCCTCCCCAAATTCTAAATGCAAATCTCAAAACAAAAAAAACAATGCTCTCAAACAAAATGTAATCTTGAAACATCGCACGAAATCGTACATCGTAAATTTTTCATTATCATTGTAGCTCCTTCAATTTTAGAGTTAGGCAAAATATATATATAACTCATTTTGTAGAGCTTAAAAAATCGACAAGGAAGTCCAGAAAAAATTTGCCTATCCATATTATCAGCTAAGTTACGATGTTTTCAAACATCTATCAGGACTAGTGCATTACTTTGCCCCTTCAAATCATGGGGTCAGCAAACATACATTCACCTATGTAGTTTGGATACCTGTATCTATGGTTTCAAGGCAGTGTACTACTACCAGAACACCCTGTATCTTAGCTATCTTTTTTAGCACAGTTTTAACATTCGATTCGGAAATACTGCGGTTAGTTGTAACATCTAATAAAATGAAATATACCCATCCACATAAGTACCTACGTCGTACATAGCAACGAGAAAATACAAACGCGAGTCGACTTTTAAAAACCCATTCGTGCGTGAAAACATCAGATTTGTCGACGATCGACCGACGAGATCGTACAAGCTACAGCACACACAGATACAGAAAGACGGAGAATTTGAGAATCTGCGAGAAAATTTCATTTCCTTTGCTACTCGTCGTTGTCATTTTCTTCTTCTTAAGACTGCGTACGTACAAATTTATGAGTTTCACCTTCAGGGTCATCGTGTCAAACTCTTCTAACACGTAGGTACCTACGTATAAAGTCGACTACACACGCACCCCCGGCCCCGTTCCCAATGCCATCGTATCCCATCCGTGGGAGATAGGACTACTCGAAAGGTGGAAATTTATATTCGGCGTGAAATTTTTGTGCAACCTTATCTGCGTGTATTTTATTTTAGATAATGCGAGAGTGGGTACGAGACGCGCGACCCGAGCTTTAAACAGGAAATTTATGCGCAACGTTGTAGTTTTAGTAGGTTTTACGTTTATAATTTATTGTACCCGGTAACGTGGCGGTGATCTTCGAGTAGGTACATGAGTATATATGCATTCCCCGTCGTCGACGCCTATGCCACGGCCACGTCCCGCTGCGCCCGACAAAGCCAGTCGGGCTTTTTTGCAGCTCGTTTTATAATATACTCCTTAATTAAAATATCTATTCATCTTTCGCGTGCCAGGGTACACCTTTTTCGCGCGAATAATTCGTGATATATCGGTTCCTTATTGCGGCAGAAATTTACTTCGAGTGGGTTAACAGATATTTTTCTATCAACGTGGATATTTTGTGTATTACCTATTCATATTTTTAGCGAAAAAATTCGTGAGGATGATGAAATTTTTCTCACAATGTCAGGAGAATGATGGACTGGCAATTTTTATTGGGTGTTGAAACCCAAGATTTTGAGATATTCTTCACTACTTAAATATTTGCATTTCAAGACTTGCTCATATCCCTCTCCTTGAATAAAAAAATCATAATTGCTTTAGATCACAGGTGAGTAATGAGAATAACACCCTCAGACCTCATCTTACACGTTCAGAATTTTCAAATTGAATTTGAGTGATTTTATGAATCATTTTAGAAAGATAGTCAGTCCAACTCCCTTTACTCGTTCCTCGCGGGCTTCATCCTCCGTGACATTTTTGTGATATTTCCAATACTTTACATCGCACCGCTTCAAACCTCCCACCTCCTCGTATCTCCTACTGCTTTGAACCTTCTACCGCTTCAAATATCACACGCTTCAAACCACCCACCACTTCCAACACCCTATTACTTCAAACCTCCCACTACTTCTGCCTCCTACCGGTTCTATTATCTCACTGCTTCAAACCTCCCACTCCCTCAAATCACCTACCGCTTCAAATCTCTCATATTTTGCACATATCACCACTTCAAACATCTTACTGCTTCGACTTCCCGCTACTTCAAACCTCCCATCATATCGACTACCTCTTTTTCTTTCTAAAAATTAAGCTAAAATTTATTTTTCAAAATTTTTGATTTTTTCCTATTTTTATTTTTAGGATATCTAATTTTTTCCATTTGGATAAGCTCATCTCTTTCTTGGGTTCCCTTTTCACCTGAACAAGTTTTAGACAATCGACTCAACAAAATGTTATCGTGGAACCTATCTGATGAAATATCTAAAAATCATTTTGGATTTTGGAAGAAATGTCAACGTTACAGAGACGGATGGACAGACAGACAGACAGACAGACAGACAGACAGACAGACAGACAGACAGACAGA
>FIZU01052929.1:0-34254 GCA_900064475.1 Pseudococcus longispinus
AAATTAGTTCATTTTTGCTATTGTATAAACCAACACCAGCTTTTGAAATGGTAACTGCTCCTCCTTTTAAAATTAAATTTTTAATAGAAAATAAATTTTTCGTTAAATTTGGTGCGTAGTATACCTTTTCTAACATGATATTTTTGTTATTCGTACCTTTGATTTTCATTTTTCCTACGTGTGTTATTTTCAGATTTGCTTTCTCATCTTTATTTGCACACCCGACTACTTTATCAACGTGCAATTTTTCAATATCAACTAAATTATCTAATTTATTTACCAAGTTCAATGTACTCCCTGTATCTAATATAAATTTTGCCTTCATATTCTTACCCAAACCTGCTGCCAATGCTTTATCGTTGTTGTCATCTCCATCTGAATGCATTTCTTCTTCCGAATTATCAACCAGACACGCCGACTTTTCTTGTTGATCATTCTTCGCATTCTTTTTCCAACGATTATCTAATTTGAATTTTTGATTGTTCGACGACGACTGCATTTGTTTTGTTTTAAACCGATTGATTTTACAAGATTGTGCGTTGTGGTTATTCGTCAATTTCAGGCAATTATAGCAGATCCAATTTTTTGAATGACATACGTTTGCCAAGGCTGTGTTCAGTTTGAAGAAAATTTCCTTATTTAAGCTTATTTAGGGTGTAAACAAACATTATGACTGCGCCAAATCGTTCTTTTGAAGTAAAATTATTTGGCTGCACAATGGAAGTAATTTATTCAATGTGCTGAAACTTTATCAAAATTTGAAATAAGAAATACAACAACAAAACACAACTATCAAAATTTGAAACATTTTGTTGATATCATTCAACAACGTAATGTTTTTATCATTTAAAAAATTTACAAATTTACAAAGTAGAAATAAATTCATATTATTTCAATGGTATTAACATAGTGGCCATATATTTTCGATTTTTTGACGCGTATTTCATGTTTCAACAGTTCAAACATGAATCACTCTCGAACGCTAGTTTCTGATTGGTCAAACTGTTTTTTATGCCTTAAATAAGGAAATTTTCTTCAAACTGAACACAGCCCAGTATTTTCGTTTATTCGATGACCAACATCGAGTCACGCTGTAGAGTCATCGTAACACGTGACCTAATGAGCTAAACTTCTTTATATTTTTCTTTTTTGAACTTTGACAACACTGATTGATTGCCCATTTCCTTTGCCCCGTTGCCCCGAAATTTACTGAGCTTTTGCTTTAGCTTCCATCTTGTTTTATGAATCTTCTTTACTTTTTTTGTCAGTCCGTACTTCAATTTCTACATTGTTCGCACCTATTGCGATAAGTTAGTCAAGTCAGTAAACTTTCGTGTTTGTACGTTGAATTCATATTAATTGTAGACTTCCTGAATCATTCAAGATTGAAAGATTACCAAGTTGAAAATGACTCGTTTCGATCAGAAAAGGTAACTATCCAATGTTCTAGCTCGAGGTTCGATTTTTGACGAAGATATTTTCATTTTTAATGTATAGTAAAAATGACTGGTCTCGGGATCGCGAGAAGTCTCGCAGAAATCGCAGCAGAAGTCGTAGTAACGATCGTGGTAACAGAATTAGATCATCTTACAGAGATAACCGTAATAGTGGCAAAAACGGCAGTACGCTGAGAGCACCGAAATGGGATTTATCCAAATTGAGCTCTTTCAAAAAGAATTTTTATAACCCTCATCCAACTGTATTGAACAGGTATGAATAATGCGAGTCATTTCTAGTTTGTTCTTAGGTCAGATTTTATTGTCAACTTTGCGATCCGTAACGATTTGATTCTAGATCCGACGAAGAAACAGACTCATACAGAATCGAAAAAGAAATAACTTTGAAAGGGGATGATATTCCAAAACCGATTCGTTCTTTTATGGAAGCAGGTTTTCCTGAATTCATATTGAAAGAGTTGACGTAAGTTTCAAAAACAACATTGCATTCGTTTAATTCGTATTATTTCATAAAATATTCGTGGTGATTTGTCTGCAGAAAATTTGGATTCACAGATCCGACTTCTATTCAAGCGCAAAGTTGGCCTATTGCTTTATCTGGCATGGATTTAGTCGGGATAGCTTCAACTGGTTCAGGAAAAACCTTATCAGTACGTATATTTTTTTGTTTTCTTTCCAAGCAGATGGGTATTGTTTTATGTGTTAAAGTTTGTGTTATTTTATTTGTAGTACACTGTACCAGCTTTAATTCATATTTCTCAACAACCCGAATTGTATCGAGGAGATGGCCCTATCGCTTTAATTTTAGCGCCTACTAGGGAATTAGCTCAGCAGATTCAACAAGTCGCTTCTGACTTCGGTAAAGCTATGGGTATTAAGAATACTTGTTTGTTTGGAGGTGCTCCTAAAATTCATCAAGTAAAACTTTACTTTACCTATTCATAAAGTTTTTGAATGGCATTTGATAAACGTAATATCTTTTCGTTTCAGATTAGGGATCTAGAAAATGGAGTTCACGTAGTAATTGCAACACCTGGTCGTTTAATCGATTTTCTGGAAAGTGGTAAAGTTTCTTTGAAGAGGATTACATTCTTAGTTCTTGATGAAGCGGATCGAATGCTGGATATGGGATTCGAACCTCAAATCAGAAAAATTATGGATCAAATACGAGTATGTTAATTTTTAAGTTGATGGGTGTAGTTTTCTATCAATTCCGAATCCTCTTTATTACTTTTACTGTGAAAAAAGTTGTTGCTACTTGCTAACATTTAATCTGAGAATACGAATGGAGATTGATGAGCACTTCCCTTTACTTTGCTTCTTTACTCTTTTTAGAGTTTATGTACGCTTGTTTGCGATGTACAATAGTGCAAGAATTGTGTGCTTTTTTGATTGTTATCATGCTAAACTCTCATTACCGGTACAGTGCAGTAAAAAAAATGTGAAAAATAATATAAGATAGCGCAGTAAAAGGCGGATAAAATTTAATTTTACTTTCAAAGTTAGCAATCTCGTATATTAATATCGAGAAGTTTTAAGGGTTGCCTGATGTGTTGTATGTTGCTGCATATGTGGGTACTCGGTACATAATTTATTCGATGCGTTCGTATTTGCAGCCAGATCGACAACTTTTAATGTGGTCTGCCACTTGGCCTAAAGAAGTGCAACGTCTAGCCGAAGAATACTTGCATAATTACATTCAAATTAATGTCGGCTCGTTGGCCTTATCGGCAAATCATAACATTCAACAAAACGTTGAAATTTGTCAAGATTATGATAAGGAAAAAAGGTGATTAAAAATCATTTTAGGATTACTGCGCGCTTCTGGGAATTTTTAAAAATTTTGGATTTTTCAGATTAATGAGTTTAATGGACGAGATAATGTCGCAAAATGATAATAAAACTATTATTTTTATGGAAACGAAAAAAAAAGTCGATGATATAACGATGAAATTGAAAAACCAAGGGTGAGTAAAAAAATTCATTCGTGTGATTACCTACTTACTTACTAATTTTTTCACGATATTTATTTTGAAAAATTGTGGTTTTCAGATGGCCTGCTATCGGTATACATGGCGATAAAAGTCAGCAGGAACGAGACTCTGTTCTTCATCGTTCGTAATTTTTATACTTTTTAACTGCATCAATATTTGTTTCGTAATATTTTTCGTAATTGCGTAATTCAATTGCAGATTTCCGTTGCGGTCGAAGTCCGGTATTGGTCGCTACTGATGTTGCTGCTCGTGGATTAGGTATTTATATTTTATTGAAAATTATTGATCTGCTGTTTATTGAACCAGTATGTGCTAATTTGATCAACTACTTTAACGTAAATTGCTATGAACTCAAATCTTTACGCACTTTAGCAAGTTTAAATTCAGTACTTGGCTTTCAAAAATCATTACGTTCCTTATGAAAGTTGAGCACGACTTGAAGAAAGTTTTTTTTTTGGATGAGAAAATCCACCCGACAATTTTTTTCAAGTCGTTTTTTTTCTCTTGAATTTATTGGCTTGCGAACCATATACGATACATTTTATATATTTAAAGAAATAATAAAATGTACTATTTTTGTATTGCGAAGGCACTAGCTTGAAGATAATGCTACGTTTTGCATTGTCGTGAAAAAATCTGGCTGTGCCTGTTCCTTTGTACCATCGGTCACATCATAATTGGCATTGATGATGATGACATCCGTCACAATGTGCTCTGTGGTGGATGATGCAATTAGAGAAGGTGAAGCCTTCTCCAGTACTTCGCCCTTGCTGCAATGGTTCGGGCAAAGGTTCGATCGTCGACGATATTCGAGGGGCACAACTCGCTGCGCACTCGTTGATTGTGCAACTGTAATTTAGCGCATTTTAGGTTTAGGTGTAATTGTACGTATTCTTCTGTTGTGACTTATCGGAGCT
This sequence comes from Pseudococcus longispinus, assembly GCA_900064475.1. NCBI lineage: Eukaryota > Metazoa > Arthropoda > Insecta > Hemiptera > Pseudococcidae > Pseudococcus > Pseudococcus longispinus. The sequence goes on from FIZU01052929.1 coordinate 4,369, forward strand.
TGAAATAAGCGACGATGACGATGTCATTAATTCGTCTTACTCATCGTTTCACCTTTGAGTAGTTTTAAGTACTTGTAACGAAATGTTATTATACAAGTAGTTCTGTTTTTATTTTAACTGTTTTGCTGAATCGAACAGTGTTTAAACCGATACAAATTTTTTAACGTATTGTTTTGTGGTATTTTGAATTTTTTGTATACTTTTCCTTTTTTCTTCCTCTTTTTTCTTTCTTGTGTAATTTAGTGAAATTCGGTAAACTTCATTGGCTAGTTTAGTGATTTAGACTTAATTATATAGTTGTACTGCGCGAGAGTTTGAGTTGTGCCCCTTCCCTGAGTAATGAAGATAGAGGACAAGCAGCTATTCAGTGCTGCCAAAAGTTTTGTTCTTTATTTGTTGGATGATGAAGGTAAAATGTTTATCAACACCCTTTCAACTATTACTGCTTATATATGAAGCATATTACAGTATTGGACAAAAAATTCACTTTCACCTACGTTAAATATTTTCGAACTTGTTCAATTCAGTGACCTATCTAGGATTTTTTTTGCTACGAATTCGACTTATTGAAGACGTTGTAGTAATTCCTGGGGGTTATTTTATATCAATTCGATCAAAACAGACAATTTTTGAATCAATGTCTTGACTTTGTTTGAAATTCTCTACAGAATCTAACCGCTTACAAACTACGGGAACTGCCAGTAGTTGGTCCCAAACGGTCCAACTCTCGCGGCCCGCGGTCATGATTTTCGGTTAGAATAATAAGAATGTTTCGAATCTGGCATCGTAATAAAAAACTGAGTAAAGAATAGTTGTTGCGCCCGGCGCTCTCTTTTCGCCATATTCAAATCTCTGGTTGGAGTATTTTTCTGATTCAAAGTAGTATCTGATGATTCGTAATCGTAGTTCACATGTTTGAGTATGAATAACATTTGTGAAATAATGTGAAGCCGGCAAGAATGTACAGACGGACGTGAAAACTTCAAAGGATGTAGACATATCTTCACAGGCTTGGGATATAAGTTGAAGTACAAAATTTTAGTGCTCTATTGCTCTTAAAAACACATTGAGGTTTCCTAAGCCCCTTCTTTGTGTACGTTACTCATTGAATTGATGGTCTTGAAAATTTTTGACGTAGGCGTATATTGAATTTTTGATACGAGTATTTTTCAAATGATTCTTGATTATTCAAATTATCGTTTTAAAAACATAAATTATAACAATCTAATACTGTAACATGCCATTTATTTATTTATAAGCAATTATAGTTTTAAATTCATCAATTTTCTGACATTTTTTGGAAGTTGTCCTTGTATTCTTTGAAAAATTTTGCATTTCTTCTTGTTGTAACCTGAAATGTTTTTGGATCCGAATGGGGTATTGCCGTGAAAATTATTATGATTTAAAAGAAACTAGTCTCCCTGATCAATTTCATTTCTCCCGTTAGTATCTGTTAAGTGAAAAGTGATAGGCTTAGTCTGCGCTGCGTTGAAGCGCTTAACACCATTCTGTAATGAATATCCGTTGTATTTGATTATGCCTAGTGTAATTTTACTGAATTTTAATCGCTTTCTAATCAATCTTATACGCGTATTCGTTATCTTGAAAGATTAACAGTAGATGTTTTATTGTTTTTGGTGCAAAACAGACGTTGAAGACGTGAAATTTGTTATAAACTACGATTACCCAAACAGTTCGGAAGATTACGTACATCGCATCGGGCGTACCGGGCGGTCGCGACAAACCGGTACGGCTTATACATTTTTCACTCGTAGTAACGCCAAACAAGCATCAGATTTGATACTGGTTTTGACAGAAGCTAATCAACCTATACACCCGAAATTACAAGAATTAGCCAACGAATACCAATCCAGAAGTGAGTTCTTTTCATTGTTGGATATTTCAATTTGTACACAATTTTTAAACATGCTTATATCGTATTTTTTAGACTACGGTTATTCGAGTAGTAAACAACGTTATCGTAAAACGGATGGCCGCTCCAAACCGACTTTCGATCCGTATACAGCCAAACAACAAAACAGATCCCGTAGTAAATCGCCGCAAAATAATTACTATCAGCGTCAAGATAGCGGATCCAGACCAACAGACATGGATAAGTACTCGCCGACGAAACTGCCGCAAATGAACCGAGGTGGTTCGTCGTCTAAAACGTCACGATTTTCGGCACCTCAACAATCCAACATTCCAATGGTGCCGCAAATGGTCGCAGCAAACCAGCAGCCACCTTTACCTTCTGGTCAAATGTCTGTTCCACCGCCTCAAGCGTACTCGCAATATTTCTTATCGGTTCCGCCTCCTCCGCCACCGCCTGCGTCTCAAGGCATCAATCCTCCGTTACCTACTCAGCCACCGCCACCACCACCTCCTACGCAATGTGTGCCGTATCCGTATTATTCTCCTTACATGGCTAGTTATGCTGCCTACGCCGGTTATGTACCACAGTGAAGAATGTATTCTACTTTTTATTTACTACTGTGCAATCAAGTTCCGCTATTATTTTTCTTATTTCTATACCTACAGCGCACCGAAATTCTTCCCAACATCCCCGCATCTTCGTCGTTCCCAAAATTACTTAAAACATGTGAATGAATGATTCAAGCGCTGTGTAGATTGTTTTCTCCCTTTGTTTTCCCCCTTGAAATCTCATCCTTTTTTTCGCGTGTAAATATTGTTGCTTTTTGTTTTTATCTCTTTGAGGCCAATTATGTTTTTATTCGTTATGTTTTCAGAAGTTTCGACAAAATGTTGGTTGAATTCAAAATTAAATACGAGGAGTTTCATAATTTATTAATTTCAATTATTTTTGTTACAATAAAGAAGTGAAATTCAGTTCTCTTTTTTTTTGGTATATAAGTAAACAATATTTCAGCTGCCTGCGTTAGTTGAGTAATATTTTCTAATTAATAATCAAACCATACGGAGCATCTTTGAAAATATTTTCATTAAATTCGCTGGATAACGCGACACTGCAAAATGGTAGAACCAGTTTATTCGATACAGTTAACAGATCACATCCGGCTAGGTTCAATTCTTTCAGATCTCTCAGTTCGGATAAAAACGTATGCGAGCGGAGGGTGATTTTCCTATTGCAAGAAAGATCCAACCTTGAAATCTGGTCAGCTTTTTTGAGTGATCTGCAGAAAAGGTATCCATTGTGTAATTGCGAATTATACGTACTTGCAAATAAATCAAAAAAGAAGTTCAACTGTATTCGTACGTACTGAATTAATTGTTCGACATCGTCATCGTCGATATCTAGATCAGCTAATTTTAGAGTGTTCAACATATCCAAATATCCCCGATCTAGAAATAATAGACATTCTCTGAATACTTCTGATCCTCCAGCACGCGACAAATCCAAGAATTTAACTTTGTTAGAATCCAATGCCGATAAAAATTTTGCCGATCCTTCTCTTTCCACGAAATTATTACTGATGTCTAAATATTCGACAAATTCTGCAAACGATTATTTTACACGAGAATTAATGTTGAAAGAAACAATTCGTTAAATTCGCAATTTGAAAAGTCATTTGTACCCAAGTTGAAATTCACCGCTTCAGATAAAGACTGCGAAGTTATTCCAATCGATTTAATTATGAAAACGCGTAAACGTATCAGACATCGAGTTAAATTTGTCAACTGGTGGACACTATCATCACCCAAGGGATTATAACTCAAATTCAGCTCTTCTAGATTCTAAAAAATAATAAAAGCTTCGATACCGTAACGATTGAAAAGTTTTTAAAAGTATGATCGTATTAAAAACATTCGTACCTGTAACAATACGTTTTTACTCAAAACCAACATGAAGTAGGATAATCCTTCAACGGTTATATTATTTGAACAAACATCGAGACACCTTAATTGAGTAAGTTTAGTGATAGAGTCCACGAGCAACTAGCAGAAAAAAAAGTAAAACGATTTTAGCAAAATTTGAACAAAAATTTTGTACTTAAATCAATACCTACTTTAAAACCAGAATCTCCTAAAAATACTTCGCATAGGCAAATACGTTGTAAATTTTGATAATAAGATATCGCTTTCAAAGCCGGAGTCAAGGTCGGTAATTGCACAGAAACATCTTTGATCTGGAAGCACGCGCTTGCTTGACACATATCCAATTGGACACGCAAATATTCATCCGCATCTGGATAAATTATTCGAAACATAATCAATGACTAAATCAAATTCGATAAATAGGTACCAAAAACCATTCCGGTAATCTACCTATGTTGGAGGAAGCGCAAACTTCTTCATATCGGTCAACGAGAGGCGGTAGATTCCACGATAGAACGGTGGCGTGAATTTCACTTTTACCAATTACAATAGAAATAGGGTCGTTTTCATCGAGTATGGCACCATCTTCCGTACTCAAGCTTAGCACAGGCGACACACCTTCTAAACTGAAATATTATTGTAGTTAGTTTGAAGATTTGTGGTTCTGTCGAATTTTCCAACTCATTTACTTTTGATATCTTCTAGATGCTTCCGACACGAGCCACTTCATATTCAATTCTGAGTGATTAATAGGTAAAGGAACTAAAAATAGTTTTCCTTCTACGCGTACTTTGATGCTCTGATTTGTAGTTGTCACTGGTAACGTAAACGACGATTCGATTGGATCAACACGACTGGATTGTTGAGTACTGTGATCCAGAGGATCGAATCGTTTGAACCCAACTGATTGCAGAGATTTTTGGCATTTCGATTCCATTTTTTTTCTGTTATATAACAAATAAAATATATAAACTAAACGGTGATGCAAAGACCACGATACTTCAAACCTATGGAAGTATTCACGAAAATAATCATAATAAAAATAAGTGAGAAACTCCACACTATACTCCAAACACAACTTACGGTCGCGTTCATACATTCTCTGACAGTCTCTCTTTTCCAACACGACACACGACAAATGGTTAAACGCGAACTCTTACCATATCTGATCACTTTTTGTGCCATCCTAAAGCATTTAAAATGCGTATCAAATTTTTATATTGTACACTTCAAATTGAAAATTCTGCAATACTACCCTTAAATCTAACCTTAACAGTTTGTACACCTCTTGTGCAACAACTCAATTTGCTCGCTTTCTACCGTGCTAACAGAATACAAATTTCTTTCATATATACACACACGTATAGCACAAGCATACTCGCTTATAAACGCCTCATTTAAAATAGCCTTACTAGTTTTATAAAACCTCAACATAGGATACTTGCATCAAAATCTTGAAATCGGAAAATTAAATGAAAACAATATCTTTCTTTTTACATCGCCAAGTGTTTGCTTGTAGAGTAATATATGAAATAAATACACTACTTTTGATTTGACAAGTTGTACGTATTTTCTGACATTACTGCATCCTCCGAAACCTCGATATCATCATATGCAGGCGGTATTTGTGGAGAAACTACGAAATCTAATTCATTCGGATCAAAATCATCAAAGGCGTTGTCCCATCTCAGTTGTCTATATTGATACAGGAAATTATACAGATGGTCGATCAAAAATTGTAATTTAAGCATATTTTTGCAGAAATGTTTTGAAAATTACCCGGAGGTAGATGGATTTTTCTTTAGATATGACGAAGACTCGTTAGATTCAATAGATTTTGATTTCGACTTCCTAATTTGCTGTTGTCCCACAAATTGTTCACAGCGTCGTTTTGTAGGCCGTTTCAACATTTCTACATCATTTTCAAGCCAATCATCGCCTACTTCTTCAGTATTTAATAAAGCTGCCGGTTTCGATTTCTTGTGATCCTCCTAAGAAGTCGCAAAGCAAACTATTAAAATTTAAAAATCTCGCATGAATAACCGAAGAAAAGCAATTCACCTACAGCCAACAATGGGTGACATTCTTTTTTGTTACGATGTCGTAGTGCTTGGATGGTATCTTGATATTCAGTTGCCGAGTTGCTGAATGTATTGTCAAACGTACCGAGATTGTTGTATTTTCTATTTTTTTCAATGTTATTGGATAACTTTTGACTAACTTTTGATTCTTCTGTTCTCGTATGAAATCTAGAAACGTCGATTCTTGGCACCGGTTCAAGCTTTTTACTATTGTAGCCCACTAAAATTTCAATCAAGGAAGAGAAGGATATAATTCTCTTATACTTGTAAGAAATTATAACTGATAAAATTCAAATAAATATTATAAATAATAGTGAAAAATTAATCACCTTTAGACAGACAGTCTTCCAATCGAGACTTGACGCTATGAAAGTGAGTCAACTTGACAGCATCTAATTCTCCTTCTTCAGACTCAACTCTTTGTTTGCAAGCGATCAAACAATCTAAGGCAGTTTCTCCCTAGAATAGTTTGATGTAATAGAATCGGGATACTACTCAGATTAAATTTGGTTTCAAAGACACTGTACTTGATTATTGCGGACTAACGGCGAAGCGCCATTATCTAACAGCATATCAATAACCTCCAAGTGTCCACACGAAGCTGCATCGTGTAACGGCGTAATTCCATCACAGTTGGGACCACCACGATCGTCAATATTGGCTCCAGCATCGATTAAAATTTTTGCCGCCTCTATCTGACCATGATTACACGCTTCATGCAGAGGCGACCATCCAGCTGCATCTGGGATGTTTACTGGATGCCCCTGAAAATCACAAATCATCGATATACGCGACGAAATTTTCAAACAGAAATTAATTAATTTTTCAATAAGCATTTTAATGAACCTGTTTGAGGAGACCTTTAATAAGCTGTAAATTTCCCTTTGCACTAGCCACGTGTAATGTCGTTTCACCCTTTTCATTTCTACGAACTAAGAATGATTTTGTAATTTTACGTCTAGAATGTTTCTCTCTGGTTGGGCTTTTGTCATCCGTATCCGTATTTAGATCTACACATTTACAGAGTTTAAAAAAATTAAATCGCTAAGAGTAAACCCTCAAAAAATAAACGAATTACCTGAGAGTTCCTCTAAGTCAACATCGAATTCAAATTCTTCATCCGAGGGGTTTGAAATAATTTCGGAATCTTCATTTGGAATACAGCATAAAACCACATCTAACTCTTTTTGCGTTTCACCTATGTTACAAGTGAATGAGAATAAAAATTTAAAAAACAAAACAAAAAATTCCAAATAGTCATACGAGCTAAATCATCTCGATTATATGCTTTTTCTGAAACGATCTTATTTCTTAAAACATCAGCTTCGGTTTTGAAATCGCCCATTTTTTTAGCCAATGATAACGCTTGTTGATATTTTTCCATAATAACATCGAAGTTTTCTTTTCGTAGCTCTAGTATTTCGATTATATTCAGTAACGTTTTACAAGCCTGCGTTTGAGATTTTGCAAAAACATGAAAATCACGATCAAGTTATACACGAATACCATAAAACATTTCTCTATGTCATACTTCAATTGGATGATCTTTCTCAATCTCGAATTCACGTTCAAAATATTTCAAAGCCATGTCATACAGGCCATCATCTTTATAAGTTTGCGAGAGCGAAAAATAAGCAGAAATGAGATCCTTTCCAGTTAACCCCAAAGCTTCTGAACACTGCGATGGGAAAAAAAAACTCGTTAGATATTTTACTTGATACTCGCAATGGTCGTTGCTAATAAGAAAATACCTTCAACATTTTATCGTAACATTCGACAGCTTTCTTGTAGCATTTCAGTTTAACGAAACAATCACCCAGAGTTTCATTCAAACATTTCTTGGGGCTATAGTCATTTTCAGAAATTTCAAGTAATTTGTTTTCAGTCTTGCAAATCGTTACAACTATGCAGCAAAAAAATAATCATTATTATTATAATACAAGTTAGTTTCAGAATGCAGGAGGATTTGTAAAACGTACGTATCTTCAGTCTCCTTTCAATTTCTTTTCTTTCTTTCATATCGGGAGTTTTCAATTTATACGCTTTTATCAACACTTGTTTAGCTCCCGTAAAGTCGGACAATTCAATTAAAACCTGAAATTTTTGGTATTGAAAAAAACTCTTACTGAATAAAAAAGGCTTATCTTACATCTGCTTTCAAAGAGAGTATTTCGCATGAGAATAAAATACGATTTTCTAAGCGATCCGATATTTTCAAAGCTTCATCGTAATTTAAAATAGCTTTCGAAGTGTCTCCGTGTTTCAAAAATAGCGATCCTTGGGCTATGTAACATCGACATAGATCTTCCATTAATTCAAATTGCTTACAGATATGAATCGCCTAAAACAAACACTCAACATTAATTATGAAAAAATTTCGCGAACAAAGAATAATAAAAAGAAAAGTACTTTTGCTACATGATCAACGCCAGAAAATATATCTCCCTCAGATTCTAAAGTCAAGCCTAAATTCAAATATAGACGAGATTTCATTTCAGATATTTGTTTCTGAGACAAATTATTTGAATGAGATAACCTAGAAAAACAAATTTCAAAAAAATATCAAAATTCAACTATGTTATGTATCTAGTTACCTACACACAACTAACGACAATCATTTCAGCGAAAAATTAATTTACCTATCGCAAATATTCAAACTTTTGAAATAGTATTTTCGAGATAATTCCAAACACTTTTTCTTATCATCATCTTCATTAGGAAAACTTTCAGCTTTGACAAAATATGTACGACCAAGAGTTGCTAAAGCTCGCTGTTCTTCTACCAAGTTATTTTCTTCCTTTGAAAAATCTGGAATGGAAAATTATCAAAATCATAAAACGTGTTGATATTAAATCCGGAAAATCCATCTGCGACGTACTTAGGTGTACTTTCTGGTGAGCTAATGCTTGTTCAAATTCACTCATAAAACAAAGTGTTTCACCGATCATGCGATTTGCTATTGCAATGTACAATTTATTGTTAAGTTTCTTCGCTGCATGCTCGGCTTCCTTCGAGAAATTTTCATTCATAACACGATGACTTTGAAAGTATCATATATAAAATTTACAAGTACTTTATACTCCGCTAGAGCTTCTTCATATTCTTCTTGTTTCAAATATTCGTCTCCTAAATCTTTGCAATACGTGAAAATTTGTTCATAGTTACTCTCGTTGATGGCTTTTTCTTTTTTCTTACGTAATTCTAGATGAAAAACATACATAGCTGCATGTATTATGTAAAATTATTTAATGTAAGCAAAGTTTTTATATCAAGTACTTACTGCGTTCTTCCATATCGTATTTATTTATAAACCTTTAACGCGAAGAAGAAAGAATGTTGTAATGGAAATTGCAATTGGAAATAGGAAAATGACCGGGAAAGCTACATCGATGGAATTTGGATAACTATAGTAGAGGAAATGGGAAAAACTACAGAAGAAAAAACCGGGAAAAACTAAAAACTTGGTCAAATCAAAACAAGCAACATCAAAGTTTACTGGAGTGGGGCGGCTTGATTTGACCAGATTTGGGTTTTAAAATTATTATGGTTTTGGTTTCGGTTAGAATGGAAATTTTTTACGTGTGCTTGCCGGACTCTTCTAGTTTTTTCTAGAAGCGCTAGTTACTAGTTTGATCATTTGTGTAATTTGTTTTGCGCAAGGCACGAGCTTGTAGACTAGCACCACTCGAACAGACCTTTTGATGATGTGTATCTTTATCTATTTTTCTCTTTTTTTTAGTCTCGAATTCTCCATTTTAAATATTCACATTCAAGTAGATTGATGTGCTCGAATTAAGTCGGCGATATAATTGGTTTTGTTGCTTTACCGTCATTAAAAAATTGTAAGTGTTATCAACTTTTCCCATGTGTAATAATTATGTATTTTGCTTTTAACCATCTGAAGCAGTCGTATCTCTTTAAATTCGGTCGCAATGTGACTTTCACCGAGTTGAATATTTTTTCGTCAACTACGTTCTAACTTGAACAGCAAACCGTTCTTGAAGGGCGGATTTATTTATGATTTATTTAAGTTCCTCATTACTTGGACAGTGTTGGGTCGCCAAGATTTATCTTTAATTGATTAGAAATCGCAATTTAACCTGGAAAGTCTAAATTGATTGAAGGAACGCCATCAAAATTTGTTTTGTTTATAATTAGGCTAGCAGAACAGGTTAATTTGTGAATTATATCAACTGCAAATGCTAGTAGTTCTACATAAAGATTTGTAACTAGGGTTACTTCTTGCAGACTGAAAAATGAACGATATTCATATGACTCAACCACCTTATTATAGAACTAGATACTGGATCGGACAACATAACGTCAATTACACAATGCCCGCCTATAGTACTTATCCCATGAAATTGAATGATTTTAAGCAAACACTCACTAAACCTAACTGGAGCAAAAAGAATTTATCTTCATTTCCGAAAAATTTCTACACGCCCATACTTCAAAGGTATGCCTAAATAACTTGTTTGCAAATTTTGCTTTGTAGTAGACCTGACACCGAAATACTTGTATACTTCCACTTTCACTTGTTTCAGAAGTGATGAGGAAGTAGATGAATATTGCAAGCAGATGGAAATCACAGTTAAAGGCGAAAACGTGCCTAAACCTTGTCAAACATTTGAAGAAACGGGATTTCCTCCAGAAATAATGCAAATAATGACTCAAGGATTCTCGAAACCAACTGCAATACAAGCACAGTCGTGGCCGATCGCTTTAAGTGGTCGTGATTTGGTGGGAATCGCTCATACTGGATCTGGAAAAACTTTAGCAGTAAGATTGTGTTACTCGATTTTTTTAAAAATATCGAGTATTACACATCATTGATTTATTGAATATAAACATTGGCTAGTTTATGATTCCTTGCAATGAATGTGATATTAATATAACAGTTTAATTAACTTTACACTTGACGTAAGTGATGAAGTCAGTCAACTGTTTACAGTGTTTCTTTGATTGTAATATCGTCATATCGTCTCTTGTATCTGTATCGCACGATATAAATTTATTGTTGAATCGTTCTAGTACATGATGCCAGCTGCAATTCATATTACCCATCAAAAAAGTGTTAGCAAAGGTGAAGGTCCCATTGTTTTAATTCTTGCACCCACTAGAGAATTGGCTCAACAAATTCAAACCGTGGCCAATATGTTGGAGGGTTCTAATATTCGAACAACGTGTTTATTTGGAGGCACTCCTAAAGGACCACAAGTGAGAATATTAGAACATTTGGTGTTCAATTTTCAATTTCGTACATAAAAAAGAATTTCGTCCTAATTTTATTTTATTCTATGCTATTTTATAGGCTAGAAATTTAGAACGAGGTGTCGAGATAGTTATCGCTACTCCTGGCAGACTTATTGATTTCTTGCAACGTGGCGCTACGAATTTATTCCGGTGTACATATCTGGTTTTAGACGAAGCGGATAGAATGCTTGATATGGGATTCGAACCTCAAATTAGGACTATTATTGAACAAATCAGAGTACGTATATGCTGCACATTTTCATTCCCAAATTGACTTGGTTTTGCTAATTTTCTAATATTTCTAATCATAGCCCGACAGACAAGTACTGATGTGGTCAGCCACGTGGCCTAAAGAAGTACAAGCTCTCGCCGAAGATTTTCTCAAAGATTACGTGCACATTAATATTGGTTCCTTAGAGTTGGCGGCCAATCACAATATTCGTCAATTAGTTCACGTTGTACAAGAGCACGAAAAGGATCAGAAATTGTTCACATTACTAAGACAAACATCTACTGAACCTGGGTTCAAAGCTCTAATATTCGTAGAAACTAGGAAAAAAGTTGACGATATGACGATCGAAATTCGCAAACAAGGGTTAGTATTATTGTTCTTTCTATTTTCATGTTGCTTTCGAATTTATCGTTTCGTTTCGTTTCGTTTTTTTTAGGTATCAAGCTATAAGCATGCATGGTGATAAGTCTCAGCAAGAAAGAGATGCCGTTTTATCAGGTAGATACGAGTGATTTTTTTCTACATTCCGTTCTCGTTTTCCCTGGCTCCTGATTATTACATATCTTTCTTTGTTTTTTCTTTTGTATACAGAATTCAGGGGAAACAAAGCACCTATCTTGGTTGCAACCGATGTAGCCGCACGTGGTTTAGGTATGTGAGAATTCAGCATTTTTATAATAGGTTAAATTTTAAAAAATCACATGTCTTTGATTTTATGATTTTCTTTTAATCAATTTTCGGGTGTTTCAAGTTGAAAACTCGCCCATATTAAATTTTACCAGCTTGGTACATCTAAGAAAATTTAACAAATAGGCGATATATTACGTATGTCCATTTTAGTGCAGAATCTCGAATGTCTGGATTTCAGTTTTTCGGAAACAACTCGAGAAATAAATTAACAGCGATTTTTGGATTATAGTCGTTTTCCAAATGAAGTGTTTCAAAAAATGCTTCTATTAAATCATATTTGTTAATTAATTCTACTCGAATCCTAAAAATAACGTTGGATTTAATGAAAATTCGAATTCTCCGATAGACGTCGAAGATATCAAATACGTCATAAATTACGATTACCCGAATACATCAGAAGATTATATACACAGAATCGGTAGAACTGGCCGAGTAACGCAAAGCGGTACTGCCATCACGTTTTTTACGCCAGATAAACAAAGACAAGCCAAAGATCTTATTGCCGTCTTAAAAGAAGCGGATCAACAAGTTAATCCTAATTTGATTGAATTAGCGAACGTCGCTAAAAGTAGTGTTCCAAGTACGTATGTCATTAACTTTACGAAACTGCTTTGTTTTCTTCGTTAACAAAATAATCTCTGAAATGTTTTCATTTTTCAAATATAGGTCGAGTACGCTGGCAAAATCGTCATCAGAAGGAGAACCACGATGGATCCGGTAACAATCACAATAATCGTTTTCAAAACAACGGTAACATTAATAAGAACAACATGATCAATAACAACAATGGGTATAAGAAAAATTATAACATGAATGCCACCGCAAAATTAGATTATAATAAATCGCCAAACAGCGGCGTTAATTCTGCCAACTCCATGTATAATACGCAAAATTCATACGGGAATAACGGAGGATCAGCGATGAAGTACGAAAAATATGCCAGTCCGTCGTCCAATTCGAATTTCATCAATGGAAAAAATCAATCGTATCAGTATCGTACTAACAACGACAAAACTCCTCGTAACTACCAGCAACCGTATATGCATAATGTACAACAGGGACAGTACATGCAACCGATGTCATATTATGTAAGAAAAAAATAATTACTTAACTTTGCCGACAAATTCGGTATTTTATCGCAGTATTTTGCCAGCTTCATTTTTCAAACTGGGTATCCTAAGAAAGTAGAAACAGTTTTGCGTGAATTTTTCTAATCTATTTTGATTTGCAGAAGGGATTCTAAATTATCGCGATGAATATCGAAGCATATATCTTCGAATCTCCCGAACCCGTTCTCATGCCATTTACTCGAATAATCGGGAAAATGCTCGAATGAACTGGTGAAAATGAAAATTGCTCAATTGTGGGTTTGGGTGTTGAATAGGGTATTTTGTATTAGTCTTCTTCTGGCATTGACTAAAAACTTTCTAGAATTTTATGCCGTATGCGCTTCTATCAGAATTACCTATTTATGATTTATCAGTGCCACTTGGTGTGATGAGAGTTACTTAAGGCTGCAAACGTTTGATTTTTTTTCTTCAGGGAGGCTATAACGGCGCAGAAGGTAAAGAGTATCATCACGGAGCATCGTCAAATGGAGCCGTCAACAACAGGTACTACTATCAAGGAACGGCTACCAACGCGAGAAGTGCTAATAACGCTATTTCGTACGACGGACAACGTTACAATTCTCGCAACGCCAATGGAGCAGCAGCTGCCATGTACAGTACCGCGCAGCCAGTACAAATGAGCGCTGCAACCAACGGGATACCAGCAGGCGCCGCGGCTAACATATACGCGGCCGCAGCCGGATCGCAATCTACCTCGGCATCATATATGATGAATCATCGTAACGGCAACGCTCCCAATTCCACAGATCCGGCCGTTCAGTCGTTAATTAACCATAAATTCTTCCAGCCAAGTAATATGACTACAGCACCTCCAGCGGCGGCGCCCGGGCCCAATGCTTGCGCTTTTCAGTATCAGCCGGTATCATATTCGCCGTACCACGCTTACGGTCAAATGCCCTACAACCAGCCGCAAGCCGTACCCGAATAAGCGTCTAATACCTTTCAAAGTTTATCCATTCCTCGCTTCTTTTTCGTTTTTAAAAATTCGCAGCTATTCTACTACCTTCACTTTTTCCCTTTCGTCATCATATATCATATAAGAATAATAATTCCAATTCCAATTTCGCTGAAGTAGTTTCATGCGTAAAAAGCTCTCACTTTACCTCTTTGTTTGACGTCTCAAAATTTATCAGTGTTGGAAAAATTCCCGCATACGTCAAATGAAAGAAGACGCGTTAACCGTTATTTTGAGAGAATTTTAATACGGTAAAATTCACATTAGTAATATATGGGCGATTTTTTTTTATCGAAGTTGCGAATGAAATATGGTGTAAGTTCACAAGATTTTTTTTTTTATTATTTTCTAATTCACTAGATAACGCTAATATCGTAATAATGGTGTTTGGCTTTTAATTTTCATTTTTCATATAGTACTGATGGATAGATATGAATTCAGTACATTATTCATTATGTATGTATTTAGGGACTGTATGCAGTATGAAATGCACACTCGTTTTTTTATATTTTTTTTCGTTTCGTTTTCCTTATTCGGTGTATTTTTTGTTTTTGTAAAATGTTAATTTCGTTTACTTAGTTATTGTCCTCTTGTCAGAACGAATTCCATGAAATTAGATTTGCCGGTGTTCGTAAGTTGTTACATTTGGGAAAAAAATACCTAAATGATTGAGAGGAATAGAGAAATTAAAGAGCGTAATGAAGAGAGTATGCGGTAGACACGGTGGTTTCGATATGTTTTTTTACACCGAAAAACGCACTGCCTTAACACTGTCTTTTTTCAAAGACTACTTTATATGCTATATCGTTACGTATTATTACAAAATGTAATTACCATTTATATTCCACGAATCAATTTTCGCCCCATTATTTTGTTTTCTGCTTTTTTTTTCTTTTGTTGTTTTTTCTTTTCTCTTTTATATTCCTGTAATTTGTAAATACTTCATTTTTGTTTTTTATTATTTATTTTCGGGCTAAATAATGAAGAAATGAAATTTTTAGCGCTGTCCCAGTCCACGTCGCTTTGAGATTTTTACGAATTAGATAAAATCTTACTGGTGATTAGAAATTATTAATTTTGTTACACGATTGCGAGAGACGTGTACGAGAAATGAATATTTGCGCATGTTACCAATTTATCATTACTCTGAGCAGCACACGATTCGTCAATGTTCCTTCGTTTGTAAATTTTGCATTTCTAGGAATGAAAAAATTCAGGAGTTGTTGCACTTTTAGTTCCTTATTTTATCCTTTTGTTGTCTCGTTGGTATGTCTTATATACTTTTTTTTTTATTTTTTATTCTTTTTTTTACTAACGGGCGTACTTGAAACTTTACGTGTATGCAATTATACAATTTACGGTGAAATTTTACCACTTCGATCTGAGCAAATATGTTTACACGCGACAACTCTTGTTTTAATGTACATTTTTATCTAGTCATGTATACGTTACACGCGAAGAGTAATATTGAAAGTCCGCGTTCTATAATAATTATATCTATTATAAAAATGAAGAGTGGAAACGAGTGAAAAAATTTCTAGAATATTTATAGACATATGGTTTTGTACATTTTTTTCTTAAAATGTTCTCCTCCCTCGATACTGACCAATGTGTTGGTGAGATAGTGCGGTATATAATCTCTTGTCTCTCTAATCTACTCGATAAGGATTAATCTTCGTTTCATTTATGGTGTATTGATTTTTTTTTTTTAATTTCGTACTAAGAAGCCGGAACGATACACGTGTTTAATTTCTTACATCTTACTGTGATATTATTGATAAGGTATAAATGGTGTTTAAGTACGAATTTATACTGAAGCGAATTAGAATTTTTATTGCGAGTCTAATAATATATAAAGGGGGTCAAAATATCACGACTTGAATTCGTGTTACCAGAAAATTTCGGCTAACTGATTATTTAAAGCGTATAAATTGATCGCGTTTTTGTGTTTTTTTTTCTCTCCATAAAAGTACGACGATTACGATAAATCGGGGATTTTTTTACTGTTTTTAGTATCAATGTATACACAGGGTTAAAAAAAATGTAAGAAAATGTTTTTAGAGTTTCCCGAACCGCGCGAAAAATGGCCGCATTGAGTCTAAAACACCGATGCAAAGTTCCACTTTAATTTCCAGTTTTATTTGTTGTTTCTGTTTCAATTCACGTAATAAGACTGACTTCTTAAAGATATTCTTTTGTGTGCGTTCGTTTTAATATAAATTGAGCAGAATTTTTGAATATGTAACCGAAACGTTTTTTTCTCGTTAAATATCTAAATGTTGTCGTAGCGGGCATTGAATTATTGGTTTTCAGTATTTTTCAAATGTACCTTCATTATTAATTTAAGAATACTTTTTTCTTTTGTTTGTGAAGAGGAAAAATATGCCAAGAGATCGCATGTTGATTTAATCTTTTTTTTTTATGACAGGAATATAATTTTTAGGTAATTTGTTTTTGTAATTCCTTCTTTGTTAAAAGCCAAGTAATTTATGTGCATTTCTTATACCAAATACAGTATTTCATTTTGTGCAAATTTTTTGTGCTTATTGGCATTGTAACTATTTACATCTCGATAATCTCTCTACTATCGATCTTCCATCTTTTTGATCAGTATACAGAAAATAATTTATTGAAAAAATGATAAGTAGTTATCACTTATCATGTTATAGGTAATTATTACTTACAGACCTGAAATATAGACTAAAAGCCTACAGAGTACCATCAAAGAACGAAGTAATGTGCTAAAAATGATGAAATTTCCCAGGGGAGCCGGGAATAGATAATTCAGTTAGGTTATAAATTACGAACTTAATAACTCATATTTTCCAAAGTTATTTAGGAGAATTTGTTGAAATTTTGATGGAGGATAGTTTCTTGAAGCATCAATGACGATTAATATCTGAAAATTGACACGATTTTTGTGATTACCGACCTCGAATTAGCCGAAAATGACATGTAAATTCCTAAAATTCGTTCATTCTGGGAATATCTGCTTAATTAATAAAAATGAAAAAAATAAAACACTCCGTATCCCTCGAAATAATAACTACGTCTCAAATTTGATTACATATTCGTGATCAGCGACGTAGAATTACTTAGTAGAAAACCACTCTGATCTTGATCATATACACGAAGGTATTCGATTTAATTATGAAAAAGTAATTATAAATGACTAAAAAATAAAAAAAATCGAAAAATTACATTTGCGCCGTCCATTGAAAGGGTATGCATGGTAAGCAGCGAAAATAACATAATAAAAATGAAGAGAATAGCTCAATTTGATGCGAAAAATCGAGCACACACATCACTTTAAAAGTGTAATCAATTCTTAAGTTATAATGAAATGAATGTAAAATGGTAAAATACAAAATAGTTTTATTGATATCACAGAAATCTTCTCCAGTTGAGAAAAAAATAATATAAGAATAGTCCAATAAATTAAGGTAAGTACTAAGTACACAATTTACTCAGGTATTCAAATACTCGTATAGGTATCTAAATGCGCTCATTTAGATATTCTAATTTTTTTCCTGTAGAAACTTGCAACCAGTCAGTACGATCATTCATATTTGCTTAGTAATTTACAAGTTGAAAGGATTGAATCATACAATTACAGTTTCCCAATTGTGTATAATTCACTTTGCAATTTGCATCAGTGTACCCAATAAAATTTGGAAAAACGCAGAATTTAAAAATGTTTTCAACAATGTTGAAATTAAAAACTGAAGAATTTAATATTTTTTACGTTTAAAAAAATCGTGATACTGAAAATATTGAAATCTACAAAATTCCTTCATGTTTGAAAATTGTACAAGAATGTAACTTTGAGACCGATAAGGAAAATAGAGAAAGTTTTAAAACTTGATAAGTTTAAAAATACCTATAAAAATAAGTTTCACTAGTCTTGACTCTGGATGGTATTTTTACTTAGGTAGGTACTTGAAGTTTTTGTTTTCTCAGATTTATTTTTTATTGAAAACACAGTCTTATGAAAACTTAATTAAAATATTACAAATAAATTGGTAACCAAACACCCTTCCGGTAGTCGTAGTACAATTTATATTTTCAAATATCATTCAGAAATTCAACGGTCAACCGCTAAACCTATAGTTGCAGAATCAAATTTATCTGCGGTAGGTAGACTAGGTACATGCCCAAAAGATAGAAATATTACCTGATAACGAGCGTAATAGTAATAGGCGAATAAATTGCTTTTTAGTGTAGATTGGTATCTCTTCAGAATAATTATGTAACACTTATAATTAATATACACGATTTTGACATATGCCGATGAAAATGCCAACAAAAATTATCCATAATATCGAAAAAACTACCGTCGCAAAGTGTGAGCAAATTATCGTATTAAGTAACGAGACGAAAAGCAAAAAACACATTATAACTCAAACACACGAAAATATTTTATTATCAACTCCGGACGTTTCAACCTACCAGAGGTCTTCATCAGCGGAAAACGTCCGGAGTTGATAATAAAATATTTTCGTGTGTTTGAGTTATAATGTGTTTTTTGCTTTTCGTCTCGTTACTTAATAAAATTATCCATTTCGACAAAAAATGATGGTTCTAGATATTCGCCAACACCCACTGAACTTTCAATTTTCCATTACCAAAAAACCGACTCATTGGTAGATATTTATGCCAATATTGAGAATTCCCGAGCGTCAACATTCGTTATGACGGTGTTGGTGAAAGTGCAGAACCAGTGGTGAATGTCAAAATGTAAATTTATCGCAGACTATCGCCATCCGGCGATTCTTTGTTGTATGTATGTTACGTAAAAAACCGATTAAACCGAGCTTTACGTAAATAAATAATAATATTATGCGCGAGATGACGTCCATCCAGGAACATTTCACCTACAACTTACACTGGTTTGCGTAGCTTTTTCATTTCATCTTTTACTCCAGTTTCACGAAAAACGACTCGGAGAGATTTATGTTTACTGATTCGATGATAAGTTTCTAAAATTAAATCAGAGAAACGTATTAGACATTTCGATTATGCGCACAGTTTTGTTTTCAATGTGAGATTTGTTTGTTTCAAAAATACCACGATCAAATTACCTTATCATTGGGATAATATTGGTATTTTGTATGCGTTTGGTTGTTAATGTAAATTTGTTTTATTTCATCGCGCAATCCCATTATTTTGATAGTATTCAACGTCATCGTACTATTATATCCCCAACTGATTGGAATGCCAGATAATGTCGAGTCGTTGAACTCAAATTGAAGCAGGTTGTATTGGTTTTCGTCATAATTATCTGAAAATAAAAGTAACGCTGTCAATCAACGAATCCGTCACAAGCAAATAAATAGAATCGATTTTTTTTTACTATAACTTTCGCCGTCGTCCCAATACAGTGATCCATACGAGTTTCCATTTTCACCGACAGCCACATACAGTCCAAAAGGGTTTAATCGACTATATAAACATCAAATAAAATGACGCACATAAGTAACAATTGAATTGTTTTAGTTAATACATGACATGACCAGTTAAACCTTGAAATATCAGAAGGAGCACGAGCATGAAAAAGAAAATGTTTGCAAAATTCAACTTGTTTATATCATGACTAAAAAGGGTTCGTAGTCTCGCTATTAGGTATATCGATTGTTTAGATTGAACACGTCGGTGCCTTTCAAAAACTAAAAAAAAAATGTCTATTCAAAAACATTTCCCCCCCAAAAAAAAAATTAAAATATAAACCCAAGCCCAGTCATGGTAAGAAAACATGTATCCATCTTGAAATAAGGTTTCAGTTGTACAATTGTTTTTGAAAAAAGATGCATAGGTATTCACCTATAATAAATTTTTTTCAACAGTTTCTAATACGCCAGCATATTTACTTTTGCATGAATCTACGAATACGAGGCGAATCAAAAGAATACTTTTTACAAACCTCATTGTAGTCGTTTGAGCTGGTTCCTGATACGGAATAACATAACCAGCTCTGAAATATAACGGAATAAAATCGAGACTGGCGTTTAACGTGATATAGTCTCCATTACTTCGATACCAATCTAATGTATACGCATCGAACCAAATTCCTTTCGGGAAGTAAGTGGTGACTGAAGTTCGACCCTAGAAGTATTTCTTGGTAAGAGTTCATCATTCAAATACAATTACACATTTCAAGTAGTACTTCTTTACCTCTTCCAAAATAGGAATTACGAGGAAAGCTGGGCCCCACAAAAATTTAGTATTATCAGCATACGTGAGAATATCTTGAGGAAATCTAAAATGAAAACACTCAGATCGAACCAATAACACTTTACGAAAAATACTAATCGTGCGCGTGAAATTACTCGAAAAACATCGGCCTTATTACACTCTCTCCGTACATATGAGCGTTCCAAAGCAACGTATATAAATAAGGTAACAAATGGTAACGAAATTCCAATGCTTTCTTCGTCGATTCGACGATACCGATGGCTGCGGGATCTTGATCCTATAAAATGAATTCGATATCTACAACTATTTTACACGACGTATTTAAAATATACCTGAAGCCACAGCCACACTACAAACTTACAATAGCATCGTCGGTATTATGATTACGCGAGAATGGATAAAACGCTCCTAATTGACTCCAACGCTGACACAATTCTTTAGTGGTGTTACCGTTGAAACCGCATATATCGGCTCCGACCATAGGAATACCAAACATACTAAACGAAATTATATCTGCAATTAAATAATTTTGTTACGGAATTCTTTAAAGATAATCCACGATGAAAACTTCAGTAATCAATTTACGAGTTCACCTGCGACCGAATGTTTCATATCGTCCCAAGTTGAAAATACATCACCAGTCCAATGAGATGTGAAATGTCCACTACCCGAAAAAGTAGATCTGGATAAAACGAATGGACGTTTCATTCTGATTGTAGCTAAGCAACTAAATTGATAGTAGTGGATTAGAATCAAATATCGATGTTGTTCAACATAGCGAAGTGTACAATTTAAATTAGGCCTACAGTCTCGCCAATGGTAACTTTCTTTTGAAGTGGATGAAAACAGTGACGCGACATATTTCAAACAGCTTTGGATTAATTTACAGGGTCGCTTTCCACATAACGACCGGCTAGCATATCATAAAACGTGTTTTTCGTTAAAAATTTTAATGGAAAAAACATTAGTACCTACATTTTTAAAAAAATGTGCAAAGAGGCTGTCTAGCGGTAGAATATGAAGAATACAGAGGTGACAATTCACCCTTCAATTAAGTTTCTGTTGGAAACAATCATCTGTCCTCATCCAGTTAAAATTAAAGTTATAGACGTTTAGGACACTACATTATACACTACGAATTAAAAACGTAGTACATACAAACTCGTAACCATGCTTTCGGCGAATCCGTATATATTATGAACATCGTAGTGCGATCCGGCATATTGTTTACCGGACATACAAACAGTTTTGTAATTCAAATCGCCGCCATCTACACCAGGCACGTATGGGGGATGATTTAAACTGTAGTCAATTGTATTATTGTCACAACCATATAAAGATCCTTGTACAAAATTAGATATTTCATTCATATCCTAAAAACAAAACAAAAAAAAACATGAAATCTAGGCAAAATATGATTTTATAAAGGAAAATAATAGGTAATGACAAGGTAATAACGAGTATCCGATTTAATCAATGAATACTTCTCAAGTTCTCACACAATCATGCTACGTATCAGTCAAATATTATTTTTAAAAAAAAACAAAAAAACCGACGAAAGTCACTTCTTATTCAGTGGTGTACTTCTTAATGGGGAAATGAAAGAAAAAATGATCCTACCAGCCAAATTCCATCGTATTGGAAAAGAGCATATAAATTGGACAACATCTGCATCCAATAAGGAATACTACTGGGGTTCGTGAAGTCCGGAAATACGGTACCACCGTCTAAATTCCAAACCTTGAACATAAGGCATAATTGAAAGAGGAAAAACTTGCCGTGATAAAATAAAAAAGGTGCCATTACATACTTTTCCCTCAAGAGGTAAATTCGAAGCATTCTTAATAAATATGTTGGCTTTTAATCCTTCGTCATACGGCGGATAAGTACCGGGAGATTCTCTAGACGCAACACCCGGATCCAAAATTACGATATATTTCATGTTGATCTTTAAATAAAACGTAACAAAACAATTAGCTAGTGATTAAATTAAATAAAATTCAAAAATTATATGTTTTTTTCCATCAATTCCTACCTGGTGAAGATGGTCAACAAAGGAGGACAGTCCATCAAACGTTGGATTCACCGTGAAATCATTCCTTCCATCCATATAATCGATATCATTCCATTGCACATCCTAAAACTCGAATGAAATTAGAAAATCGGTCGCTTTCGAGAATCTGCGATTATTTACTCACAAAAGGAATTCCGGCTTCGTAATTTCGGCGCCAAAACTCAACCGTGTCGTTGAGTGATTTTAATCCGAATCTGAGTCAAATGAGATACTTCATTTTTGTATTCGCTTTACGAAGGGAAAAAAGAGGTTGATATACCTGCATAAATGAAAACCTAAAGACCAATACGGAGGCAAGAACGGTTTTCCAATCACGTCGTGGTACTGAGAAATGACATTCTGGGGCGAAGGTCCCAAAAAGAAGTAAAAATCAAGAACACCTCCAATTGTTCTGTATGTTATAGCCGGAGCGGGTTGTAAAATAATATCTGCAAAAAATGATTCGATTACGGTAGAAAACTACCATCGTATAGCTCAAATGTAATAGTTCGCAACATACCCATAGCATTACTATTCAACAGGAATACTCCGTGACTGAATCCAGATTTTTCCATACTCAGGTAGAAAGGATGTGTTCCGTATAAATTGGTCTAGAAACGAAAAAAAAACACGAATTTAAATTTTAAAGAAAATAATACACGAATTAACGAGAAGATTCAGCTAACATTGTCTGTAGGAGGCATATCATGATTGAATAAAGTAATTTCTTGCCAATCAGTATTCAGTAGTAAATTATTTCTTTGTTCTCCTAATCCGTAAATGTATTTGGAAGGAATTAAAGCTGATAGTTGTAGAAACTGATCGGAGTAAATGAATCCTCCTATGTTTCGAGCGTCGAAGCTATAATATGAAAATCTCCAAATAGGTAATCGTTCGTAAGTTCGTATCATAATTATAATAGAATGCCAATTTTTTACATTACTGTTCCAGTTTCTTTTCTTATAACTGCAAAACCGAAAGGATTATCATTGATAAGTATTTCGTAGTCTGTATCATTAGGAACGCTGTTAAACATGGGTACTTCTGGATACGGTGGTTCGTAACGAGTCTTATTCGCATCTAAAATCTATTCAAGCGGTATTGTTATGCCGAGGCATCAATTGGCCAGTTTTTAAACTAATATGTGCGCCAACCAACCTTGATATGTAATCTGTTTTTTGTTTCATAATCGATCTTCACCAATAACATTTGTACGTTATTAGTATACGTTGAATTTCTAGTTATATTCAAAAGCAACTTTACACCGCGTTGATATTCCTCCTTGTGAACTACCTTGTAAGTGTTATAAGCTACGGGATAGTAACACCAAGGTGGTTTACTGTTATGAGATGTAGGACTCCAGCAGCATCCTCTTGCAGTGCACTGTTCCTCGTCAGGGGTTCCTCGAGGAAAGCAGTCGAATTTTTGAGAGTCCGCGATATTTTGACAAGACAGCGCGTTATTTGCAGAGAGAGTTATCGGAGTTTGCTTTCCAGTTTTTTGCATGTACCTATCATTCCATAAAGAAGTATTTTTTGAACTAAATTTCCCAGAAACATAACAAATGACTGATCCGGCAAACATTAACGATATGATAAAAATGAAACATGATTTTGAAAACTTGCGGATGTTGGAAGTTCTTGCAGCTAGTAATGATTCCTCACTGCCATTTGGAAGGCTGACGAATTTCTTGGATGCATTAGATTCCAAACAAAAATAATTACACCCCATTTTCTTTACACAAATTCACTTTTCACGAATAAAAACTTGTATGGTGGATATTTTTGATGAACGATTATTTATTAAGCACGCGAGCCACGAATCAATTTTCCTTATTATGATCACTATCGCGGATGGCTCGAAATTCGAAGAATAAAATAATCATAGTAAAGGTATTTTCTTTGTTTAGAATTATTTTTTACGCCAATCCAAACTACATAAGCATAATGATCAATATTGTCATAAAGAATTGACTTCCGATTATTATCATTTATCAAAAGAAAAGTGATAACACAGTGTGGGAAGTAGCACTATCAACAGTTTTGTTTTAGGGCGATCTTACAACGGAGGCCAGATAAGACAAGAGATATCTTTTATTTTTTTTACTTTTCTGTTTTGTAGAATAGAAAAAATCGTTGATTTCAAATTATTGCTAAAATTGAATAATTGAAGCTTTTTAAAAAAAATTTTGATGATGAAAATGAACCATAAGAAGCATTCAACTAAAAACTACGATTCGATGTGCATAACTTCTTTTGTCTTTGGTTGTAGAATCGTCCTAGCTGTTATCATTTTGTAAACATCTTCTTTTATCAAACTCTATCGAGTGAGCGGCGCGTGTGTAGACTGCATAAAATAATTAAAAAACATATTATTTAATTAGAATAATAAGATTACAATATGTTTATTTTAGTGGAGTTTGAAGATGTTGTGAAAATCAATCCAGCATTGTTCTCGGATTCCTTAGAATCGTCCCTGACAGATGCACTGAATAAGAAATTGTCTAACAAAGTAATTTTTACACGAGCGATTGTTTTTAATGTTCAACTATATAATAACTTTTGACTTCAATTTTTAGGTTGTTCCAAACGTTGGACTTTGTATCGTGTTTTTTGATTTTTTAGAAATCAATGAATCATTCATATTTCCCGGTGAGGGTGCTCACCACACGAAAGTCAAGTACCGATTCGTAGTATTCAGACCTTTCATGAGTGAAATAATTATTGGAAAAATTAAAGGCTGCACTCAACAAGGCATTCAAGGTATGTTCTATTTATATCTTTACGTCTGTGCAGTCGATGTTACGCGTTGCATTAGTTACTTCTATTTCAATTTGAGTTATAATCACAATTTATAGTAACTTTGGGATTTTTTGATGATATACAAATACCGGCATCTTGTTTACAACATCCTTCAAGATTCGATGAAGAAGAACAAGCTTGGATATGGGAATATGAAAATCAAGGTCAAAAACATAATTTATACATGGACGTAGGTAAGTGCAGTATTAGAAAAGCTCATACTGAAAACTGTTAAAGTGAAAGGTGGAAGAGTGTGAAAAATGAAAGTAACATTTTACCAAACCCACCTTTCTATTTAAAGTGCTAACGCTTCACCAGTGTTTGCAGTTTAACGAGAATATTTTATTCGATTATTACATAATTAAATATTCACTTATTTGAAGCGAACACATAAGTTAATTTTAAAATAATTTTGATTCACCTTAGGGGAAAAAATCAAACTTCGAATCATGAACGAGTCATTTATAGAAACGTCTCCCGAAGTGAAAATTAATGAAGTGAAATCTGCTCCGGAAAACAAGACACCATTTTTATTAATCGTTAGTATTACCTTGTAGGAGCTATAAATGCATAATTTTTTCCTATAGATTTTTATGAAAATTTTTTTCATTTTCAGGGTAGCATAAATGAGCCTGGTTTAGGAGTATTATCGTGGTGGGATGGAATGTAAACGGATTTCGAAGTGCACATTTGATGAGTGGCTGTGACAAAATTGGAATAATCATAAGTAATTTTTACATTTTCAATAAAAACGCTGAAAGAAAACAAGTTGAGTAATTGTAAAAATTTTCATCGTTGAAACTTAGAGAATTCATCTCCAAAATTTATCCTCACATCTCATGTTTTTAGAATTACAAACTATACCTAAGCCTATTCTGAGAAGTAGGTATAGGTATCTACCTACATATCATCCATTTGCTATTGCTCTTATTTTACAAAATTCTGCAAAAAATTTAAATAAATTCGTAAATTAAACATCTTTTACTGTTTTTAAACAATTTTGTCAGGATGCATCAAATAATTTAGATAAGCTTCTACGCAATTTCTGGACGTATTCAGATACTTGAGAACAACTGCGATGCCGCTTACCGTAAGTTAAAATGACTGTACAAAAAGTAACCAAATTCTGTTTTTTAAAATGATGGTTTACTCATACACATTTGAAAAATGTACACAAATTATTTTTCATTCTCGAAAATTATTTAATTTTAAATACCTAGGTATCCTTCCAATTAAACGATTCAGTTAATATTTAGTAAAAAATTACACGAATATAAAAGAAAAAATAGGTTAATTGAGTACCTAAATGTAAAAATGAAAAAATCAAGTAGGTTTTAATTTTTAAAATAGCCTACGAAGTACCTAATACACCTACATATTATGACACGTAATTACATAATCTATACTTTTAGGTACAGATTTCTATCAAAAAATTTAAAGAAATAGGTATTTCAAATATTTTTTCACACACTCTTCGCTTTTTAATTTACTTCACGCTAGTAGGATTTTTTAAATCTAGGTACTAAAAATAAGAGACATGCAATTAGAGCTTTCAAAATTAGGTTTTCTCGAAGTTGTTCGCAAAATATTGTTTTTTTTTCATAACCGAATTTGAATAGTTCTTTAAAAAAATAAATATTGAAAAATGTACCTACAGAACAAATCGGTATAGGTCTATGCACATTTCATATTTAAGCCAACTGCATGTATTTGCATTTGGAGATTAACTCGATTCAAAGAATCATATAGACACGACGTAAATTTGGCAAGCGTAGAGGAAGATATGCGAGAAAAAATATTGTTGATTTGTCAATATTATACATATATTTCTATGTCTAGGCATATATTTTTCACTTCAATTGCTGATATATTAGGAAGTACCGTACTTGATTTTTTTCCTTTTTTGGTAATTCAGTAATTGATTAATGGAGATTAAGTAAATACAAAACTCGTGAGATAAATGTTCAAAATGAGTCAAGAAATAGTTCTATTTTTCAAATTCTTATAAGTAACACAGATGATACTTCAAACAGAATAAAAATCAGTCTTACAAGAAGAAAGAAAATAAAAAATTGGATTCCAAGCTGAAAGTTTGGCTAAAAATCTAAAATAAAACAAAAACAAATATTTTTAATCACCTCAGAATAACAAAAATCAAAGGAAGATTTCAAAATTTACAAAGTCGCTAAACGTGAAGAGGAGGTCACGATGTCTAGAAATCCATCCCTTGTTGCTTCATGTAAACAATTCAAATGATATAATGTTGCATTGTCTTAGGTAGGTATCAGGGTGAAACGTGAAAAAAAAACATACCTCGGATTTTAACCAGATTCAAGTACCTACGTGGGTCGTTCATCTTGATTTTGAGTTAGTATCCTATCTACTATTTACTGGTCCTCTAACATATGTAGGTAATCGTTTTTTAGCCATTCTAAATTTTTCAAGGAGCATTGTGATGTTAAAAGCGATATACAAATTACAATAGAGCGTTTAGTCATAAATTCAGGGATATTAGAAAACCTAAATCATATTTTTTCAGCCCCAGTGCTTGCCCATGAGAGATCGCAATACTTTCGAAAATTACCCTATTTAAAAATCCGAGGTACATTCATTTTTTTTTCTCCATTCCCAAGTAAAAATGTACGTACGTAGGTAGGTTGGTACTACTCAGGGTGGATCGAAAAAAACATGTCTTAAATTTTGACGAAAATTAGTGAAGTAAATTATTTTGAGTGGGAGGTTTCTGAGAAAAATGTTGAGCTCTTGGTCACAAATTTTGAAAAAAAACGAATATTATTTTATTTGAGAAAAAAAATTTCCCACTTGACTTTCTTCCTCAGATACATCATTTCAGTAAAGAACCCAAAAAAAGGATTTCATTGAGATTTTTACCTCGCTTCTCTGACTCTCTGGACACATTTGGCATCTTTTTGTGGAAAATGAAACTGCGTCAAAAAGAGACTAAAACGCATTTTTAAATGCACTATGATAGGAAAAAGTGTCGTCATCAAAGTGTCAGTTTTTAATATTTTTGACGCGGTGTTATTTGAACAAAGTGTCGAGTGTCAACTATTGGCACAAATTCGCGACATCCCTTATGTGTCAAGAGTGCTAAACATGTCTAGAGGGTTGAGAGGGTAACTGAGGTGTGGGCTGCGACTTTAACTGCAAACATGTGTTGTTTAGAGAGATCATTCTACACAAATAATGTACAGACTTCAAATGATTGGGCTAAATTGACCAACACCGAGCTGAGTGACCAACTAATTTCTCCTCCTCATTACTTTTTCTTATCAAAGACTTGATGGTAGACAAACAGTGATTGCTCAGTGTTGTATTTCATTAACTTGGCTCTATGATAGTAAAAAGTAGGTAACAGAGACCTATTTATAAGTAATATAAGATCCTATTCTTTGGTAAAAGTCAACCTTATTTTACTCAATTATAGGTCTTTACTATATACACTGTAGGGTGAAAAATTAGTCGTTCACTCCTTAAAAAGAAACTTAGTAACTCGGTTAAAATGGATTAGAAATCCTTGGGACGTGGTTGTTAAATGTTTCAATAATTCTAAGGCATTATTACACTATCTAGGTTTTCAAATTGTTTTTCAATCGATTCCTCTTTCAACTTGCTCTGAAAAATCATAATACGCTAAATCAATCGATAAAGTAAAAACTTCATTCATTCATTCATTCATTCATTCATTCATTCATTCATTCACCGCTTTCCCCTCTTGTTCACAGAGTTGAAGTTATAATGAAATGTTGAGCATCAATAGGACGTTAGCCTACATTCGATTTTAAATCCAAGCACACCGTACCTATCATTGCTTCCTAGTTTCTACATCCTGCTCTGGGTGTTCGGATAGGAGAAAACGGTATTCTTTCATTTATGAGCTTCTATAACTTTCGGTGCTTACATTACACGATTATAAAAACAAAAATAAACAAACAAAAGAAAAAAATTAACATAAGGTCACAAAGAAACATCGAAATGAGTAAACAATTGAACATATCTACCTATTAGGTATCTACAAAAATCTGATAGTTTTCTAACAATCGTTTTATACCTATGCGTCATGGATTTCTTCGATTCCCAATTCACACTTGCAATCTTACCAGTGGCAGTTCCATAAGCGTTTAAACGTTGTACAAAATATATGAAACAGCGATGATCATAAAAGTGAAATAGATAGGTATCTTTTACGGAACTCGGAATAATTGAAAATTGTTTCCAAATAATCGATGACGAAATTGTATATATGTTACGCGCAATTCGTGCAGTCTGCCGAATGCGCGCATTCTGCAGTTTTTTGCCGAATGCGCGCATTAGGCATCGACGTTGCCTATTGCGCGCATTCGGCAAAATGGGGTCAAAAAATTGCCTAATGCGCGCATTCGGCAGGCAAATTTTGAAAAAGTGCACGAATTCGGCAACGGTGTTTTTCATGGAAATTAAATGAGAAATGAACAATATATTTAGTACATTACTTGTATAATATGTTCAAAAAAGTTTCAAAAAGTTGAGACCTGTCCGTTTTAAAAATAAACATTGGAAAAAAAGGAAAAGCGGTCGATGTGTGGTCATTTAAAAATTAACCTTATAACAATTTGTGTAGGATTAGGGTACCTACGGAGGGATGAAATGAGAAATGAAGAGGATACATTTTCAGGAAATTGAAAGAATTTCTCATCA
>FIZU01052938.1:0-24147 GCA_900064475.1 Pseudococcus longispinus
ATTTTTCAAGTCCAAAAAAATCTGACAAAATGTCTAAAAGTCAGCATTATCTATAAGATTTTATAAGTTCAAATAGTTAATGGGAATCTGAAAATTTTTACAATTCCAAAAAAGTCTGACATTATGTCTAAAAGTTAGCCTTACACAATTTCGTCGCGGAATTTCGTTACACATTTTCGTGACGAAATTTCGTCACGGAATTTCGTTACAGAATTTTCCGCGAGATCACTCCCCATAGCAAAAGCATATCCTATGCTGAAATTTTTATTCAAAATTTAAAAATTTCATTTTTGATATGAAGTTTAAAAAATTTGTTCAACAAATTAAAAAAAATCATACAAAATCTCAGAAAAAATTTAAAACAGAATCCTGAAAACACTTTTTGACAAAATGTTAAAAACTCTTGAAAAAAAATCACACAAATTTAAAAAAATTATTCTTAAATGAAATCAAAAAATATTATTTTTGAATAAAATTCAAGAAATTACCAACTTCACTTATCATTTTCGATAGTTTTCATGGCTTTGACTTTGACCACTTCTATGATATTTTCACCAATTTTTACGGTAATTTCAGTAACTTTTACCACATTTTAACCAACTTTTACGATATATGGACAATTTTTACCATATTTGCGATTATTTTCATAAATTTTTCAACCATTTCAACAATTTTAAAACTTTTTAAACCGATTTACTTGTATTTTAAATGTCACGAAAATTTCAACGATTTTTACAATCAAAACGTCATCCAGGTTAACAAAATTTTTCAACGTCAAAAGGTAACGCAATGATTTTTCTGAATCCCCCCTCCGCTTCTTCCACAAGACAAATCTATGCCAAAAATCATGAAAATTGGCGTTTTGTTGGTTAATTTTTGATGAAAAATGGCTACTAAGGTTACTTTTTTTTTGAAAGAATTTTTTTTACGATGTCTTAAAATGAATTTCAATTTGTAAAAAAACCAGTGGGTGCGAAATCTTAGGCAATGCTGCTAATAAGTATGTTCTTGTTCGTGTAAATCTTCGACTTACGTTAGAAATGGTCGTTGAGGATGCAGAATAACGAGGGAAAGAATAAGTAGGTGAGGATACGGATATTACGTGGTATTTCAGGCACCGCGATAAAAATTCATGTATACGTTAAATTCTACTGGCTCGAAACTCTCTGGGAATTTTATTTCGTATGCTCGTCGTGTCCTCTCTCGCTCTATTTCGAGTTTGATATAGATATCGAGCAAGGCAGGAGACTGGGCGCAGCGTGGCGCAGGTTTTAGCATATTTGCAAATGAGAATATCGAATTAATTTTTCATTTATAAACGACTCGACGTGCTCCTTTTATAAGTTTCATCATCCGATAAATCTCGCCGTTTTTATACGAAACAAAACATTCTAGACGGCGGCGATTTAATTGAAATTGCGGAGAGTGAGAGAGAGTGAGCGACGAAGGAATAAGTTCGGTGTTATGGGAAGAAGACGTGCGTAGTGTACGAGGTGACGAAGAAACACCCTTCTGGAGAGAGGTGCGGTAGAGTGGAGGGGCCGAGAATCGTATATAAATATGCTAATATAAGCCTAAAAGGCGAAGTAGCATGTTCAACTAATCAAAAACACAAACTTTATCACAAACGAATTAACAAATATCTTAAATAGAGTCTTAACACGGAAAGTTTTATTTAATTAATATTCCGAAGTTATTATTCTTTTTAGCGCTTTGCGAAATACTAAATCAAAATGATAATACGGTAAAGGCGAAGGCGAAGACGATGGAGGTGTTGGAAACGAATAAGCTGCCATTGTATTCGTACTATGTAAGGTCTACGCTGCACTGTACCTCTACCTAGATTTACCCATCTTCGGTCTTACTTCTCCTTCGTATTCGGTCTCTGTTCCTTTACGATATGGTCTTTATTGCGTATAGGGTGTGCGATAAATCGTATCTTGAATAATTATCGTCTATTTCAAACGATTCGTGTCTTTTTTTTTTGCATTTTAGATCTATGTCTGTATTTTATTTCTTTTTCAATTTTATATTTTGCCAATTATCGATGTATTGCGTTATGTTCCAGGTACCAATGGTTTACCAGCTGTGATCGAAGTTCAAATCGGATGAAATCGTGATCTATGGAGAATGCAGAATCGTATTGGTTCATTTTTGTCAGATCGAGCATCGTGAACGTGAGTTTTTGTTAGTACATTACACTAACGATTGAACAATTTGAACGAGATTTTTGTGTTATTTTGGGAGGATTATGTAATATTGACGTTTGATTGATGACTTTCGATGTCATTTCGACTATTTTCAATTAGGTAATTTTTTCCGAAGTAAACTCTTGGAAAATCTGAAATTGAATTGCATTTTCCCTACTCCACCAATGCGTATCTTACCTAAGATGGGGGATAATTTTTTTTTATGTATTTTGATTTTGTTTTGTCCCAATATTCGCATTATCGAATGCTCTCTTGAACTCTTGTCGCTTGGTAGTACTGCAACTGAAACTGAACCCGTATATAAAGGGTTGCCTATCCTCAAAATTGAACGAATATTTGTTACAGCGTATTTTTGCGTATTTTCCCATAAAATCATATTTTGTTGTTTCTCCAGGGTTTTTAAGTCGGTTTCTAGAAGTACTCGTATTTTTGGGAATATTTGGTCGTTTGTTGGATTTTTAGAGAATTTTAATAATTTCAGTCAAAAAAGCTAAATCTGTGCTGTTTTTTCAAAAAAAAAAATTCTCATTTTTCTGGTAATTTTTTGACAGTGTTACTCTTGCTGTACTTGTTATATTTGGGTTAATCTTCAAAATTCCTAAAAAATGATGACCATTTAAAAAAAATATATTTTTCCATGTTTTTAAATTTTAACAAAAGATATGCTTTTGCAATGACCAAATCCTCGGAAAACGACAGAAAATTTGGACACGAAATTCCGACAGTAAATTCAATTACGGTGGCTTTTAGACATTTTGTCAGACAAAAACTTCAGACTTTTTGGACTTGAAAATTTTTAGAAATCACTTCAACTTCCCGACATTTTGTCATTTTGCTAGACATTTTTGGACTTGAAAAGTTTCAGTGATAACGCTTACTTTCAGACATTTTGTCAAACTTTTTTGGATTTGAAAATTTTTTAAGAATTCAAATGAATTTTGGGAATAGGAAGATTTCAACGATTTAGAAAAATTTTCAGTTTTTTACTGGACTTTCTGTAAATGGAAAATTTTAGAGATAATGCTGACTTTTAGACATTTTGTCAGACAAACATTTCAAACTTTTTGGAATCAGGAAATTTTTTAAATCATGTCAACTTTCCAAAATTTTGTCAGGCAGATTTCATTTTTTGAACTCTGAGAATCTCAGAGGTGCACGATGACTTTTAGATATTTTTCAGATCTTCACTGACTTTTTGAACTTTAAAAAAGTATTTCTAGAAAAAATTTTATGCACCGATTTCTAAAGATGGGCAATTGAGATTTTTTTTAAATTAAATTTTTAAATTTTGTAAAACTATTTGAAATTTGAATTAGATGAAAAAATAAACAAGTGGAAATAGAACGAAGAGCAGAAGCATATCCTATGATTTTTTCGTGGGGGTAGTATAAAAGGGGGGAAGGTATTTGGGGCTTTTTTTGGGGCATATTTTGATTTTTGAAGAGCATATTTTTCCTAACCTCACTCATAAAGTATAATTAGTGGGTAAAATCTGTTTCGTAGAAAAAAACATATTTAAATTCGACCTTGTGAGAATTTTGTCCAATTTCAAAATTGAAGGAGCTACGAAACTTTGAAAATTTGCAAGGTTCATAGCGCCTTCATTTTCAAACTTGGGCCATGTATGTACATAACTTATTTTGTAGAATTTTCGAAGCCGTATAAAACTGGTCATATGCATTTGTTGCCTAAGGAGTTTTGAGAGTCGTAAATTTTCAAAGTTTTATAGCTCCTCCAATTTTGAAGTTACATAAAATTTTCACAAAACGAAATTCCTGAAAAATGAAGTGAACGAATTTTACCGTAGGGTACGAATCATTCTGTAATTTACGACATGTAAATAAAATCAGCATTCGAATTTATTAATCTACCCCTTCAGTTTTGATGGTCGGCAAACTTTCAAACATGTGTTCAGTTCGAGTTGCTGGATTATCTGGCAAAATATTTGAGTTGTTCGGGTGCATGACCAGAAAATCGAAAATAATTCCTTTCCGGCGTTTTTAGGTCCCTCTCTCTTCCCAAACATTTAAATTTTCGTCATTGTCATAATGATCCACAACGAACATCGAGCACATAAACCTCAAAAGTACACCGCAGAATGAACAGAGAAATTAATAACTCCGAATTAAACTCTCGTTGCTGATGGCTCATTGTCAAACCCTGCGCCCACTCCTCCACACTACTCCTCGGTAAAACCTAAACAATCAAAGCATGTATAGAAATTCATCTGCTACGTGAAATAACTCCTTTCTTTCCTTTATACGTACACGTAGTCGTAATGTCACATCATATCCCGCATAAAGAAAATGGGAAGAAACCACGAGACCTAGCTAAATGAAATACTCACTCGACACTTGAGACAATTTCGACAAAGCGTTTACTTCCTATTGAACAAATCTTCAAACAGAAAGCACCTCGTATTTGGCTGTAGCTCGGTCGAGCGAAGGAGAAGGGTATAGGTAAAGAATGTCGTTTCACTATACCACACACTGGTAAAAGAATTAAACGATGTAAACGTAACATCTCTTTACACCAATCTGGTATGGGATGGCATTGCCCTTGTTCATCTTTTACAGTACTATACGAGTTCATACGTGGTACATCCTCTCTTCGTTAACAAATTCTTCATTTTTTCGCCTCATGGATCCTATTCGCGTGCTTTTCTTCCCTTGTTTTTTGAAATAGAGGAAAAAATTTGAAAGAAAGGAATTTCCCTCACCCTCCCATTAACCAACCTAATAAAGCTGTGCTGGAAAACCGCTAAAACTTGTAATTAAAACACACCGTATATTGCTCATACATATATCTGTACGGTCTACGGTACGGTACGGTACAGTACAGTACCAATCTAATAGGCTGTGCGTACTGGCGTCGGCGTCGCCTCGGTTCCGGATCTTACACGTTGAATGAAATTTAATTTTATAGGGTACCAACGTTTTCGCTGTTCTTCATTTCCAGACATTGTTTTGGTTTTGCATGAAACAATATCATTTGTAACGTACGTCTATCATTTTACCGCAGAATGGAAATATTTCGGTTTTACAAGCTGTCGTTTTACTATATAAACTATATAAAATTCAATGATGTGCTTCTTCTCTATGTTGACTGAGAACAATACACCGGTACCGAGGAGGAGTGCACTGGGGGTAGCATAGCGTGTTGCTCTTCAAACATTTATTAATTACGAGTAAACGTTGTTCATCTCTCTCGCTCGCTATCTCACGTTTTCTAGTCCGCAATAAATTTTATGCAAACGGTAAAATTATACGATTCTCGTTGCCTTTTTTTACTTGTACGTATCTTGTCTACGTACACGGCGAAAATTTTATCATAAATCGAACCATACTTTGGCTATTTTCTCATTTGCGAAAGGAGCGGAAAAAGATAGAGGAAAATGACCGAACCCAAGTATAATTACGTGTATCGATGTACGTTCGCGAGCTTCACGTCGAAAAACTCGCTGCTTCGTAAATGTAAATAGCGTAAATTCCTCGGGGTTTACATATAATACGACAATTCGAATACGTACATCGACGTTTTCAATTAAAAAGCCAAAACAGATAAAAGCTTGCGGGATTGATTAATTCATTAATATTCTGTCAAAAGAATAATTATTATACGAATGTATGAAATTCAAAATACACTCGTTCGCGGTATCGAGTACATATTTTTGCAGAAAGAAGGCCGAAAAATTATGCGCGTTTTGAATTTAGCTCATTAGGTCGGAAATGGAAAAATAAATTGGAAATGTTTTACGATTTTATTAATGGAAATGTTTTTTTTAATGATTTTTGTGAAACGGTGAAAAAGTGTTGAAATGTCTTGAAAATGTTGATTTTTGTATTTATGTAGGTAATATATATCGAAATTGTTTTCGAAAAGTCATGGTAGTCATAGTCAATATCATTCCTTATTGAAACAAATATAAACAAGAAAATTGTGTAAAATAGTGAAATACTACGAAATTTGCTGAAAATGTGAAAAAAATTACTAATTTTTTCATAAAGATCTCGAAAAAAGTGAGGAAGAAATTGATATTGTATTTTTTAACTGCGTGAAATTTCATGAAACTTGATCAAAATATTTCAAAAATGTTCATTAATCAAAAAAACATTGCCAAAATTTTTTTCAACTTCTTGTAAATTATTTAAAAGGGGAAGAAAGTTGTCTAGTATGTTTACAAATTACGTGAAAAAATTTGTGAAAATAGTGAAAAAAGAATTTTATTTTGATATTTCATTCGATTTTTGTTACATATTGAACGATTGAGTTTCACAGCCATTTAATAAAAATTTTGGAAAATGTGAAAATTCCAGCAGAATTTTATATCTTTTAAACCCCTTTTACAAACTTTTCAGTGATTTTTGGAAAAATTTCGACGACTTCCATGGTTTTTTGATCATTTTATTCTGGTTTCAAACTATTTTTATCAACATTTAGACAATTTTTACGAAATTTTCGTTATTTTTCATGACTTTTGATCATTCTTTCAATATTTTTATTGATTTTTATGACAATTTCACGAATTTCTGCAAAATTATCGACAATTTTCATAGTTTTTAACTGTTTTTACTGATTTTTGTCAACAGATTGATAATTTTAACAAAAGTTTTGACGATTTCCCTTCTGTTTTAATCATTTTTTTCATATTTTAAAATTTTTAAAAAGATTTTTGACAGCTTTCATGATTTTGCAGCCATCTCTATGATATTATGTTCAATATGACAATTTCAGGCAATTTCACATTTTAAATAATTTATACAATATTTGCACCGATTTTAGCATGGGATATGCTTTTGCCATAATGTCAGACGTTTTTGGACTTGGAAAAATTTTAGAGATAAGGCTGACTTCCAGACACTTTGTCAGACTTGACTTTTGGACATCATGTTAGACTTTTTTGGACTTGAAATTTTTTCAAGAAAATTTTTAGCATAGAATATGATCTGACCAAATTCTCCGACGACGACTTTTAGACATTTTTTCAGGCTTTTTTGGGATTAAAAAATTTTTAAGAACTCGGATGAATTTTTGAACTTTGAAAATTTCAACTTTGTGGTCTTGGAAAATTTCAAGAAAGTACAAATCAGACATTTTGTCAGACAGCTTTTTACCCAACGCTGATTTTTAGACATTTTGTCAGATTTTTTTAATTTGGAAAAATTTTTCAGACTTTTTGTACTTGGAAATCGGATTTTGAAAATTTTTCAAAAGATTCCATTACGAAATTCACTTACGAAAATCCGTTACACTAACTTTCAGATATTTTGTACGACTTTTTTGGGATTGAAAATTTCTTAAGAATTCAAATTATTTTTTGGACTCGAAAAATTTCAAAAAAAATTTAAAATATCACGAATTTATAGACTTGAAAAATTCAATAGCAAATAGTTTCATGGGTAGCATTTTGATGAAAAATGGTAACTAAAGTTACTTTTTTTTTTTTTACAAAGACTCAGTTTCGAACTTTCGATGCCTGTTTTTGCTACTTTATTTTCTTCAACCTTCATACAGACTGTGAGATTTGAATACAACAGGGTACCAGTAAAAAAATTCTAATACATATTATGTTGCCTAGACGCCTAGTTGACTACCTCATACATTGAAAAGGCTTTCTTTCAAAAAAATGGGATCAAAACCTATTTTCAACTCGGTGAATGGGTAATACTTAGAAAATAAAGATATTTTCATATCATGATATTTTGCATAACTTCAAAATTAAAGAGGATGTAAAAATTAATTGAACTAAAAAAATTCTAATAAAATTTCATCACTGGAATGAGAAGTATTTAAAAAATGAGCAATATTTTTTTCGTTCATTTTTTGGCCTAGAATCAAATTTGAGAGGACTGTAATACTTGAAATAAATTGAAAAATTCGAAATTTTTTCAAATTTCTGTACTTTCAGTGTTACGTACTTAGCTTCTTCTATTTTAATTTTAGACCAAAAATCGACTTTAAAGTATTACTTATTCCCTTATTGTTGAAAATTGGTTTTGTTTAAATTTTTTTGAATTAAAATTTTCCCCTAAATATTCAAGGTAGGCAATATATTCATCTGCGGTTTTTTTGTGGTACCGTGTTGCATGCAAATCTCGCCTATGACAGACATTCCCAGAATACCCTGTGTATCTAGTTGAATTTCCTATCGAAACCTCCCCCATCCCTCCTTCCTCTTCATACTTGTAGTGAAAATACGCGCTTATGTACCAGAAAAAAAATTGAAAACGATGAAAGTATATCAACAAGTGAAATCAGGGAGGAAAAATTAATTATTTTCCTTCCATAAATTTAAACGTAAATTGAAATTTGATAAGTACATTGTTATATTTTCCTCTTTTTTTCTGATTTTGAGCACGATGCGGCGTCGCGACAATGGTGCGGTCGCTTCACGTATATATAGAAACCCGATAGTAATAAACGTCCCACCGCCGGAATGTTTCCATTATTTGCGAGAAAAGAAAGGAAAGGCGAGGAAAGGAAAAAGAGGGAGGAAAAAATAGGAAATATGCCATAAAACAAAACAAAACCAGAACAAAAAAAAACACAATCGAACTCGAACGCGATATTATACGTACAATTTATAATGGTACAGCATCTGTAGCGTATAAGTACGACAATATAAGGGGTAATTTTTTTCTTTATACGTTAGAAATCCCTGCGCCTTCATCGTTGCCTCGCTTTACCTTGCGTGCGAGTTGAACCGCATATAAATACGAAGTTTGCGAAATGAGTCTGGGTATATCTCGCACTATCTCGAGAAATTTAGCGACGCTGCGCCGCCGAATGCAGCAGCGCAAATGCGAGCCTGAGAGAGAGGTGTAATTTTCGAATGACATTTTGATTGTTATTTTTTAATTAAATAAATTCATCTTCAAACTACATCAATTATTCGAGTTTAATTGCAAAAAGTGTATGGAGAGAAGGATTCGAGGGGGGCGTTTCGTCTCGCCCGGCGCAATGCGTTAACTTGGAATCGCGTAGTACGATGTAATTGTATAATTTAATAGAAACCCGCCAAAACATACTCATTGTTATTTATTGGCACGTTTCTCGAAGAGTAATTAACTCGAACGTGTAAAAAAAATTCACCAGGATGCTGGCGACGTTTGTTGAAATAGTACCTATCTAGTAACTAGTACCTACCTAGCTACGTAATGTGTATATCGATCGATCGAGAGATGTCTAAAATGTGCTGAAGACCCGGAGATGTTTATTTTCCCCATTTTTTTCCTCCGCTCCCATGACCCTGCACTGCGCCCCCTTTTTCAAAGATGCGAAACCCGGCAAAGTCGTAATCTCGTCGTACATTTCGTTTGGGGAATCAAACGATGGCGCGGTACGGTGAAGGAGATGAGCTGGTACGAAGCATGGTGGATGGATATGTTCGTGACAGATGTTAATATTCGGTTTTGCTTATGTTTATCATCAAATTACAATCAATTTTCAAATCATTCATTTACGAATGTTTTACCTTTGTTCGGATAATTAACATATCCCTGTGCTCGTTTATGTGCTCTATAGTCGTTCGTCATCGTCGCTATGAATCATATTCAAGTCATTTGCCTTTAATGTGTCGAAGACGGTTTGAATAATTCATCCTTTCACTCTTCGCCCGCTTCTGTCTTTATCAATTCCATCGACGCGCCGAGTATAATTGGAATACTTTGAACGATTTCGAGACGCTTAAATAAACCGGAGGCGAGGTAGGCAACATCGCGACGAAGAATCGTGTAAAATAATAAGCGTTTTAAGGGCGTTGTATTCGTTGATACGAGAATGACGCCAAGCGGCTTATTGGCGAAGAATTGACAGCGAAGATGGTCATAATCGCGTGAAAAGAAAAAGAAAGAGGAGGAAAAGTGTTGAGAATTACGGTCAACTGATTGAATCTGAAGTTGATGTGATAGAATTGTGTACTTTGCTAACAACTCGAATATTTTTCTTTTGATGAATTGTCCAAGAACTAATCTCAAATTGTTCCGGAAAAAATAATCGATTGGCTTGGGAAATGACATGACTGATTTTTTGAGATTGGTCGTTAACGATTTAAGAGCTTTTGATGCCAAACAAGTAAACATATTGGAAAATTTGGAGAAATGCTTCTGACATTGAACCAGATTGAGAAAAATCGACCGAAATGGACATTGCAGAGGAGGGAGAGAGTAAAAATTGAAAAATTTAAGACTCCGATAATTTTTTTCACTTGAAATTCAATTTTTTGGCTTGAAAGAATTGTAACATTTTCCAAAATTATCTATTGAGTCAAAGCAAAGCGAGGACGACAATTTTTGAAGAAAAGGGCACTCAAAAAAGGTTGAATTTCATAATTTTATCCAACTTTTCAGTCGTCAAAGTACGTCCAGATTTTTTGGAGCCCCCACCCCCCAATACGTCACTGTTCCCAACGACGTGCATCTTGAAGTTGTCAAAGGAAATTTTTTTCTGATTGTTTCTGTAGAGATTTTTGAAACGACGGAAGCTCCAATATTGCCATTTGTCAGTCCCAAAAATATGCATTTTTATGTATTTTTTTAATTGTTGAAATGGTTGAGAAATGACTGATGAGCATGATAATTTGAAAATTGATCGCAGATCACCACCAATATCGTAATCCTGGTGATCTTTGTGCTTCACATCACTAAGATTATTAGTAATTTTGCTAAGTCACCGGTACATATTATTAGATGCTTCATGTGTAATTATTTGTGAAAAATTGTGATTAAACAATTCACTTGGGAAATTACTTCATTCGAGGATGATTGACGAACGATTCCAATGAACCGCGAACATTTAAATGAAAAAAATCCCCGCAATTTCGTGCATATTTTTGGAAACACGCAGTTAAAGTTGCTAATTGACTCAAAAACGAACGAAATCGTTTTTAAAGATTGGGGAAAAAACGAATAAAAGTTAAATTATGGCTCAACGTAGGTATATTTTAATTTTTACACACGAACGGGGTTCTCATTTTTTTATTGTACGAATGAGTTGCTGAAACCAACAAATAGCATAAAAATTAAGTATACGTACGAAACGAAAGATGCATTTAATATTACAACGCGAATGCTGATGAATGCAGTATATATATAGTGTATGGTACACGAAGGGTATAAGTAATCGAGTCGAGTTTCAACACACGTATAAAGATGCACATCCCTCACTCATCACGTTACGACGCGTTAACGAGCACCTAAGAAAGGCTAGAACGAGATAGTTATGAAGAAGGCGCGGTGGGAGGATGACAGAACGAAGGAATGATATTTCGTATTATAAAATCAAGGATAAACAATCAAATTTGCTGAACTTTGTTCGTGTTTCAATAATCCGCATCGCTGTATAGTACATAATACGGTCGGCGTGGTGGCGGGTAAAATCATTAACTGCTGTTGTTCATTTTACACTCGGATGATTTCTTGTTTATGTAATCGTTGGTTAACATTTATACAAAAGTTCTTCAGCCCCCTCCTACTCGCCGTCTCCCTGTGTTTTCATTTGCGAAAATGTTGCTTTTTACCGGCGCGGCGACGTACAGAGCCGAATGGCGAACAATTTCGCGGTAATTGGAATTTTCTCGTTGGGTTTCTGTTTTTTTTTTCTTTTTTTTTCACGTTGCCTTGTCACCGGAGTCTCTTTTCATCTCGGTTTAGTTTCAATTGCTTTGGTAGATTTCGCGACAACGAGATATTACTTACCTAGATTCGGTTCGAAGTGAATTTCTCAAATGCGAATTACGCAACAGTTGATGGTGTGCGTGTTTTTTCGCCTCCGAAAGTTTGGTAACGCTAGAAAGAAATCGACGTCGGATTTTCAAGACAAATATTTTTCTCGTACAAGTTACTTAGCTGGTATTCTTGGTTGATTGCGTCAATTTCCTATATATACTCAAAGCTTTTCTCAAACTGCCTATGAATTTTGCCCCAAGGCGGTGTTGGAAGTACCTCCATCTGCCTACTTACCTACCTAGCTGCTTAGTTGTCGACGGTATATGATGTGGATACATGACGAAGAAGTTGAGTCGCGTAAAACGTCGTGTGTGTGTCTGCAGGCGGAATACGTACTTGCTTTGTAAAGGCTGCCGCAGCACCGGCTACGGTACACTAAGTTTAGAAAGCTTCGGTTTGTCGAGTTATCTACAACGGTGTACTATTTTACATTAATCTATTTATGAGCTTATACAGGGGATTGGTATTTGTTCGGTAAGCTCCTTTTTAGTCGGAGGTGACGGTGACAATGTGATGAAAACAGATTTAAAGTGGGAGTATCTCTGTCGCGCGCTCTTCGTCGCTCCGTTTGTCTTCTCAGTCTCCACGAGATGATGTTATTTGCCCGCGGTGGTGGCGTTGGTGCTGCTCCTGATACATAAGGTATGCCTAGAAACCGGGCTACACGTGAATAGAGAAAGGTTCGCCTATAGATAATCTAATTCGCTTCTAGGAATACCTTAGTATAATTGAGTTTTGTACCGTTTCAATGGCGTGTCGACGTTGTTAGGTGCATAGAGATGAAAATTTGGCGAAAAAAGTGTTCTCAATTGGCTGTGCGAATGAGTTGTGGTCGTTGGATGAATGAGAGAGCGAGAGAGAGATTTGAAACAAGTTCGTTCGTATAAATTAATGTTTTTTAAAATGACTGACCAATTCAGTGTTTTCATGAAGAGTAATTGTAAAAAAATTGTCGATTTTTGAGGAAAGTTATTCAAAATTACCAAATTCGGGGGAAAATAGCCCAAATGTCCATAAAATGTCAATTAAATTATTATTAAAGCCATTAAGACTGCTTAAAATGTTGAAATGTTGTAAAAATTTACATAGAAAAGTGTCAAGATTTCAGGAAAATTGTTGAAAACAACGTAAAGAAAGTCTCTACCATTCCCATACTAC
Source organism: Pseudococcus longispinus (assembly GCA_900064475.1). Taxonomy (NCBI): domain Eukaryota; kingdom Metazoa; phylum Arthropoda; class Insecta; order Hemiptera; family Pseudococcidae; genus Pseudococcus; species Pseudococcus longispinus. The sequence continues at coordinate 13,094 of FIZU01052938.1, forward strand.
CCATGAAACTATAAAACATAGGATAGACTCAAAAAATTCATTTGAGTTCTTAAAAATTTTCCTATTCCAAAAAAGTCTAACAAAATGTCTGAAGGTCGGCGTAATACCTGAAACTTTCTAAATCCAACAAGTCTGCTTGACAAAATATTGGAAAGTTACCCAGATTTTAAGTTTAGAAAGTCTAAATTGTTTATCTGACAAAATGTCTAAAAGTCAGCATTATTTGTGAAATTTTCCAAGCCCAAAAAAGTCGGACAAAATTTTCAAAAGTCATCGTCGGAATTTCGTCAGGTTTTTCGCGGAATTACCCATAGTAAAAGCATATCCTCTGCTAAAATTGACGAAGCATTGATGTAATTCTACAATGCGTTGCAAAAATTTTCAGAAATGATGTAAAAGTTGTTTCAAATTGAATATAATTTATTGAATTTTCTTCGGCACTGAGTCGAAATAACTTTTCAGTTGAAAAAAATTATTATTTGAATTCACGTAAAATATTGTAAAATTCACGAAAATATGTTGAGAACTTTTGAATTTTGTCAAAATGAAGCCAAAGTTGATGATGAAATATTTTAAAAAATTGGTCAAAATTTCTCTTAAATTGTTTAACTATTGTAAAAGTCGATATGTATAACTATTTTGTAAATAGATTTGCAGTATCACGGAAATATTTTATCAAATCGAGAAATTTTTCAGATAATTGTTAGTTTTTTCAATTTTTTAGCAAGATTCCTGAAGAATCCTTTGAACAATCTGCCAGCCTGTCCCAAAAGTCCAATTTTGACAATTTTGTTCAAAATGTTTATTTTGGCGTGTAGATATGTCATCAAACATCGAGGTTCAAAATTTTCTTAATTTGGGAGCTTCAAAAATAAAAATTTAGTTTTAAAAAAAAAAATGTAGTGTGGAAAGAAATGTTATACTTTATAAACAAAATCCTTGGAAGGTCAAAATTTGTAGGTAATAAGATTTTTGAGACGTGAGAACATCTCAGAGGGTAGGACTACAGCCGATTAGTTTTTGCCTTACTTTTGAATCTCTTTCTCAACTTTTGAAAAATTTATAAAAGATTTTTATACAATATTTTGAATTGTTTTTATGCTTTTTTAAACGAATGTAATGAAATGTCAACACCTTTTACGAGGAGTTAAATTAGTTTTACAATATTATTTTGAACAATTTTCGTACTATTTCTAATATTTTTATTCCATTAATAATACGTTTGCTTCTGAAAAATTGATTTTGGTACACGTCTCTCCCCCAACATTTCCAACATACCTTGGGAGTTAGTCCAAAATTTTCTCGTCAGGAATAAATTTCAGAAGTCAAAAATCATACCGACACATTGACATTCGAAATTAAAATTCTCCAAAATTTTGAGTCCCGCCCCATCCCTTACTCTTTTGGAGTACCTCTTGGTTTTTTCGGTGAAAAAATGTTATAAATGAACTTGAGAGGTCAAAAAACATACATTTGGAAAAATTTTTGAATTTTAGATCAATTCTCCCACCCTAGGGAGACATTTTTTCAGTGAAGGGTAAAAATAACCCCAGAAACAAAAAAAAATTTTCCAGAAGTTGAAATGTCATAACTCAAATGTTTCTTTCGAAGTTGAATATAGTGAAGAAACAAACATACCTAGTGTTGTGTTGAAACATTCAAATTTTTGGAAAGGTGAGGCTTTGAGGTTTTTAAAAATGTATTTGATTATTAGAAATGATTAAGATTGTGCCCAAAACGACGTTCGAATTATAAGAATTTCTTTAATTGCCATTTTCTAGAAATTTTCTGTTTTGAGATATGACATTATTACTCGGGATGTGCGATATGTAGAATTTAATCGGAATTTTTCTGGAGATGTAGAACCTTTAGGGGTTGTAAAGGTTCCCCAATGTTAACGATGGCGAAGAATGTTCGATATTAATTCACAAACTCGGTTCCTAAATTGTCTCGATACGAAATTGAAAAATATTATTTTTAATAATAGAATTTCAGAGTTTATGTGAAAAACAAAGTATAATTTCGCGATAATCCTTCATCTTAACGAATTTCGTAACAAAAAAAAACATAAAATAAAGAAGAAAAGAAATGAAAAACCCAAACAAGCTTAATCAACGATTTAGATAAATCCGAGAAAAACTCGTAATAAAAAGAAGGCAAACGCTCATTAAAATTAATCCTCAGGGTGGTGCGGAGGATACATTATAAACGCGATCAAAACGATGTAAAAAGAGTGAGCATTCCGATTGGCGCGAGGTAAAAATATTTCGAAATCTTTTGTTTTTTTTGTTGTTCTAAAAGATTCGCTCGACAACGTGAAATACTTTCTGTTTTCTTTCAATGAAAATCGTCGTCGCGTCGTTTCGATTTGGCGTGCGAAAGAAGACGTTTCAAAATATTTGCTAAAATAATTGAAAATTTGAACCTCGCTTAAACGCACGTCAACTTGGAAAAGCGAACGAGGCAGAGAAAAGGGGGCAAGGAAAAACCAGGCAGGAGAACCTACCCCATTGCAGTGATTTTCGCAGTATATAAAGTTATCTTCTCACTGTATATACGATAGTATTATCGTATATAGTACACGACTATCGTATCGTATAGTTGTGTATAGTAAATAAAAGCTTGTAAAAAAAATTTGATCCTTTTTTTTATCGTATTTTATTTTTCTTCGGGGACAGGAAACAATTACCCGAATGACGGATTTTTCGACTCTGTTACATGTAAAACCAATTTAAATTTCACGCTAAAAATCTCGCGTTATCGGAATTATAAATACGAAAAAAAAAATAGGTACCAGTATTATGGCGAGAGAAGGGAAGCGGAAAAAATGGCGGGAAAAAGGCGAACGCGGGTGAAAAAAAGCTAAACTCGAAGCAACATTGAATAATAATGAAAGAGGTTGTTGCAGAGCAGGAGACCCTTCGACTTTCATACAAAAACAAATATTTAATATTATATTACAATTATTATTTTTCTCGTGTTACCTGCGATTTTTAATCTGATAAAATTTTAACTATACCGGTGAAGGGAAGGTTTCGCCGGAGGTGGAGGGTGGCAGGACGACGACGATGACGCGGCTGAAACGAGGGGAGTGAACACGAATATGCCAGCCAAATGCGCAGGATTCAAGCTCATATTAAATTCTATTCACATTTTCTCTACAAATGTTTATAAGTGTTTAGTAGACAAAGTGCTCGTACCCGGTGACTTCGTTTCGGCCTCGTTATCCTGCGCACGCTGAGTTTTTATCGTCTTTGAAAATTTCGCGACGAAAATTTTTCGATAACCGATTGCCCGATTTGATGAGAATTTTCCGGAAACGTGACGACGATTTTTCGTGTAGGTTTTTTTTTTCGTTATTCGACGATCGTCCGATTTGACGATTTTTTCATTATCTCGACGGCGAATTGTGTTACGCGACTCGAGATGTAACATATTAAATATTCGTCACGTAAATGTCGACGTGAAATTTTAATTAGTTTTGTGTGTGTGTCGTTTTCATTATTTTTTTAGCGATTTCGCTTATGCGTGGTACTCGTTTTTTCTTTCGTATAGTTAATTATTTGCGCGCGTTTATTAGTTGTAAATAATTTTTTTCGGAGGTTTTCGTGTCGTTATCGCGGATTTGCCGATTTTGTATTATGAAATATCTAAAATTCAGAGATCTGCTGATTATTTGGCTGCACTTGAGATTTACATGTGGACAAGGTAAACAAACAACGAATAGTAGAATTTTATCCTTTTTTTTTAAAATACGGGTATTAAGTTTTTTTTCCACGGGCTTTGTTTTATTATTACGGAAACAGGGTTGTTTTTTTTACGTAGGGGTCTTCGCAGCGAAAAGCTAGAGGGATTTATTTTTAAAAAATTATTTTTTATTTTTATATAATTATAGAACGAAATCGAATGAAAAAAGTAAATAAACTCGGAGCTAATTTTTTTCTTCTTTCGAAACAGAAAAAACACACGCACAATCGTATAGTGTACCTTGAGTGGAAAAGTATATAAAAATTCTCATTATATGCGGCGAACAATTTATTTTCCTTTTTTTTTTAGTCGGTCGCGTTTTTTAATCTTTTATCCTATTTTGGCGAATGTACTCGAGTAGAGCCACTTGGTATTTTCTTCGTCACATTTTTTATCTGTTTAAAGCTGTAGAGAAAATACCCCGGCCCCGGAAACGTCGCGTATTTTTTTTTCCACCAGATAAAATACGTACTCTGTGCATAAGCTGAATGAAAAATTAAGCATCCGGAACAATTCAATTTTGAGATTTTATTAAAGGTTGATGGAGGTTTGGAGAGACTGGCGATAGTGGACGCGTCAGGTTTTCCAAGGAAAAGTACCAGGGTACGATGGTAGTGGGTGAAAACTGCGATGGTTTACTTTACGTACTCAATAAAATGAGTATCATTAGTCTGCGTTTACGATATGCTGGAGCTTCATTATGTGGAAAAATTACCTCGTATGGTATAATGGGTTAATGGACGAGAATTTCTTAATTACTACGAAGGTATCGCGTATATATTGTCGAATTCCGAATTCGTCGTGTAGTATATCGCATCGCTTCTCGCTTGTCGTCCTCGTTATACTACCCTGTGTACGTATAAATACGGTGAATTATTGTGTACATAGTGCAGTTGTGTAGAGAGGTGCTTGTGTGAAGGATAAGTGATCTGTTGTATGGGTTTCGAGCAATTATTTTCATCGTATGGATGAAGAGAATAGGGTAGTGGAGTTTCGAGGTCGGTAGTGCATGGAAATACTAAGACAATAATGTTCTAATGTGCGATCGGTTGAGAAATAAACGATTGAGGGACGATTTGTCGAGGGATGTTATGAAGTGAGGCAAAGTGAGAGTGAAAAGTATGTCATTTTTTCCTCGAAAAGTACGAATTATAGGTTTACTTGATGATAGTCTGATATTTTTGTATATCTATCGGATTGCAAAATATCAAAAAATAGCAGTTTCAGTATAACTATCAAGGATAGTTTCCTCAATGTATAGCTTATCACATCAATAACCAATAATAGCAAAGTTTTTAGCCAATAACTGTCGGCTATCAAAACCGTTTTATCAGCTCTAGCTGTTGATGAAAATTTTAAAATGAAACAATTTGAAAACATTGATAACATTTTCAGAAAGTAAAACAGTTTGGGAAAAATTTCAAGGCAGCAAGATTTTTCACAATATTTTGAATCAAATTTTTCAGAAAACAATTGGATAAATTTCAGAAAACATTTTTGAAGCATTATTGAGAAAAATAGAATTTCTTTAAAAATTTTTTTAAAAGTTGAACCCGTTCGCAATTTTTTAATCTTTTTGAAAAACCTGGACAATTTTTCAAAACATTTTGGCTCGTGTGAAATTTTTGACATGTGCTTTAAGACAAAGTTTGCAAAAATTTTATTCGGAAAATTTCAACACAAAATTGCAATAAAAATCATGAAAAGAAGTTTTTTGAAAATTCGAGCCAAACAATCTAATAGCATTCTTGGAAAATTTCAACAGTTTTTTAGAAAAATTTCGAGGAACTTAAAATTATTTCTGTTAAAAAATTGAATCACACCTTTGGTGCGTTTAGTCGGGTGAATATTGAGAAAAATAGTGATTTTTTTCTCCAAACTGCTTTTAAAAAACCAAAATATCTCACGTAAAACACTTGATTTTTTGCAAGCATCCATCACGAATGGATATTTTACTAGCTTCAATTGAGTGAGAGAAATGGTGTGTGTATTTGCGTACAGAAAGTTAGCGCAAACTACGACTATACACAGGAAATATTGCAAGATAGTTGACAATATTTTCTAGATAAGTATAGTTGCATACGTAGTCTATCAAGATAGTTATTTTATCTTGCAGATAGCGACTATCTCGAAAAATATCCTAAAAAAAAATCATGTAAACTAACCTTCATGATGATTAATACCTACTCGAAAAAAAATTTTTCTAGATGTTTGAAACATTATACTGGAATGAATGTCCCTCGATTCCCCTGTGACCATGAAAAACATCCTCTCAACATACCTCATATCCTAGTCTCATGTTAAGCTTTCCAATCTCGAAGATCCTCTTTCAAATTTCCTACCTCAATTCCTGAAATTCATTCTAATAACTCGATCCATATAAATGATGCACCTTTATAATACCTATTTTGAATTAATTAACTTTTGTTTTTTTTTCTGCATTCGAGCACTTTTTGTCTATAGGATTAAATTGTAAAAATTATTCGAAAATTTATAAAATTTCATGACTTTTACACTTGAGTAGAGCATACTTTTTCCTCACTGTATAATTTTTTATAGCAGAAAAAGTTGTTTGTTGGATTATGCTATGTCAATTTGCTTTGAAAATTGTATAACTTGTCGATTTTTTTGTATTTTGCTTAGTAATACATCATGAAAATGGAAGCAAAATAATCAAATTTTTCCAAGTTACAAGCGATCTCCTTCACTCTCGACTCTTATTTGAGCATAAATAGAATTGGCCTGGGTGAGATCACATCAAAAAGAACTCACTTTTTAACCGCTGATGATTATTTTAGGAATTTTTGGCCAATTTTTGAAATTGTATTTTTGTGTGATTACAATGAAATTTTGAGGATTTGGTCAGAGGCATGGAATTATGTTCTAAATGGATCATTCAAGGATTGGTGCCTGGATCAAAGAGTTCGATCAGCTCACAAATTATTTTACCATTGTTTTTCTGTAGGTGTTTATATCATTGAGAAAATCGATAATTTTTTTTTGCTATTCTGTATCGCAATATCTACCCTTCCCCTGCCCCCCACCCCTCCAATGGATCAACTTCGGAAGCTGAAATTTCGACCATAGATGTGATGTTGCATATACAGGGTGTATCAAAAGTAACTACATATCCACGTTTCTTTAGCTTGTCAAAAGTTTTCAAAAAGACCAATTACGCAACAACAATAATTTCTCAAACGGGTGTGTCATGTCATACCCTGTCATAAACCAAACATGTTCTGGAAGATGGAACTTTTCCATTGGAGAAGTCTTCGTGATTGCATAACTGTTTTTTTGAAAGGGTCCGACAGGCTGGAAAAAGTGGGTAGAAACTTTTGGTGCACCCTGTATAATTAATCGACTTCTAGTACCGTTGTTCGAATTTGAGAGATTTTAAGAAAATCTATCTATGTACTTGTACTAAACTTCTGAGAAGAAATTTAATTTTTCGAGCTCGACGAGTCAACAACCCGGGAAGCGAGAAGTCGAATGCTCGGCATTCATCAGATCGATGTGTGGAATTTTTTTTTAGAAAATTTGTTAAGTCGATATTACTAGTTTTTTAACCCAAAAAGTTCCCTTTTAAACCTAAAAAATGGAATATAGTAATGATGTTAGATTCTGAAAATTCTGAGAAAAATTTTATTTTATACCTCTAGCAGTGGGTATAAATGATATAAAAAATCGTTTACCTTCAACTTGAGTAAATAAATCCTCAAAATCGCGACTTACGTTGATTTTTTCTAAAAATTTTCAAAAACCTCTCTTTTGGCAAGTTTTTATCTTTTTACTTCTAAAAATTCGTATCAATCAGAAAAATAACAAAAATGAATTCAATATTACAAAAATTGAAAGAAAAAACGCCATGGATGTATAGCTTTCATTATTAAGAACTTTTTTTTACTCGTTAAGATTGAGTGATTGAGAATCCTATTTTCTTTCAAGGTTAATGAGAAATTGAGATGGAGAAAAATACAATCAAATGGATTTTCGTGTTTCAAGTGCGCTATTTTTAAAAATAGGCTAATATTTGCATACAAAATTATATTATTTTGTTCTAATTACTTTTCTCTATTTTATCAATTTATTTGCTCATGGCTAATGGGATTTTTTTTTTACGATTTTATTTGATCGATTTCAGTTTGGTACAAATATTTGATGAAAATAGGGTTTGTTTGCTAACAAAAATGTAGTCGAATTTTTGCAAACTATGGAATTGGGAATAATTTATCCAGTCGAAAATTTTTCACGAATTTCAAATTTTTTGTTAGTTTTTTTTTTTTCATCAACTATATTTAGAAAACATTGAGGGTGCAGAAGATTAGTAAAGGACAAAGAAGACACAATAGGTAAAGGTTGAAAAAAATTCGCGCTCTGTCTTTTTTCCAAAAAAGAAAAAAATTGCGTGGTGAAAATTCGTTTCGGCTTTGTGTTGCCTGGTTTGCGTTCGCTTCGTGAGAAATTCTTTTCGCCAAACAAATATCCTTCAGGTTGTTCGCTTTGTGTTGGAAGAAACTCAAGGCCTCGCTCGTCGGTCGCCACCCTCTTAACCTTTCTAAATAGATTGGTTTTTCTTAACGACGAATTTGCTTATTTTAATAAAATATTACAGAAAAGAGTTAATGGTTTACATTTCAACGATGAGTTATTATCAAGGTAAATTCTTTTTCTTTAGGTACTTTAATCATTTTATGCTCGGAGATGGCGCGTGTTTTACATCTACAACGCTAACTTACTGTGTAGCAGAAGGGCAGAGGACGAATGCAACGGCGCTGGTAACGTTGGTCGTCACATCTGCTCTATTTCTTGAAAAAATGAACGATGCTATGGAGCTGGCGAAGTGGGAGCTGGGGGAAAACCGCTCGTATATTTCTATATACGATTAATCAAAATTAAAATGTATCGAAGGTTCATAATGTATGAGCTGCAACGAACGTGTGTATACGTAATTTGTCACCGAGAGAGTATGGTATTGAGTCATAGTGTCATTTGGCAGCATCATCATGCCGAGTTAAAGTGTACGAGTACGAAGAGTAGGTACGTGTACTTGTGTATACACTACATCTCGATTCTTCATAACCTGATAAACCATCATCTGGTGTGGCAATACAACGGTGATGGCAGTGGCATGGCAGTGGTTGTCACATAATTTATAAGCTACGCGACATATACTTCGAGAAATATGTCATGTAACGCGAAGAATTCCGAGGTGTTTTTTTTCTCATTCTCAGACTCTATCTTCGATATACGAATGTAGAAGACGAAGTATCGTAAACCAATTTACAACACGATAGACGTAAAAATAGATCGAAGGGGAAAAAAGAAAAAACTATCCAAATACCACGAAAAAAATACTCGTACGATGAATTCTTTTCCCGCAGAAGTTTTTGATTACTCTTATTGGTTGATGCTGCCTTTGCTATTGTTGTTGTTGTTGGGCTTGCGAATCCGGTCTATCTATACGTACAATATACCGCATGCTAACCGAAAATTGATTTCTGCCAATGATGTGATACGTGGTACGTCGTTTCATTTAATCTAAAATAAATATACTCTACACGCAGACGTACCATACACATGTAGAGAGTATTTTCTCTGTGACATTATTTCCTCACATATTCGCGATGTGTCGTTCTCCATCGGGGTGGCATGACCGCTCGATGAAAAAAAAAAGAAATGATAATAATAAACAAGTTATTTTTCAAAAATGTCAAAACACTATTCGTTAAATATTTTATTCGTGGAAATTCTTCTTCGTATAGGCGTGTTCGTCGCAATAATATAATGTTCTCGCGAAGAGGAACAGAACTAGACACGAACACGATAGAGATGATTCGATGCCGCTTGGTTGCTCCATTGAACGTATGCGGACTTTTAGAAAAGTATTGGGAAGAAAGCGAGCGAAAAAAAAAAGTTTGACCGATACTTTATTTGATAAGAATAAAGTTTTTCATTTTTCCATCTCTATATTTTTGGACGGCGAGAGTTCATGGAGTGAGAGAGAGATAAATATAACTGTGTAGGTAGTTGAAGTAGATGTGTGTTTGTGTATTTCGTTTATACCTATACATACTGGAAACCTATTATTTTCTGTATACTCCGCACGAAGCAGTCTATACAAAACACGTACCTATATATATAGCTAATACGTAGTGCAGGCCTTTAGCGAGTTGTTCGACATTTCGTGTCTAAGGATCAATTAAACAACGTTACTCTCGGGGCAGTGCCAAAGCTATAGAATTTTTACAAGTTCGGAGTTTCGATGCCAAATAGCTTGTTTTTCTTTCCGATGGGCTGTTCGCGTCTGTTCGAGGTGCTCCGATATTTATACGATGCGATGCTTTAGGCGGGTCGAGGGGTATGCGAATGAAAAATGCCATTTTTGCGAGATTTTTTTTCTTCCAAAAAAAACTCTATCAGTGAACCGTTTGAGAAACTGGGCATGTATAGTTGGATTCGATCATTTTTTTCGTGTTTTTTCTACTTGGAACTTGAAGCAGATCATGTCATCGGTTCGAATTCTATTGTTTATCGGTTATTTGAACGACGAATTTGTTTGAAATGATGTTGAGCTAGAGCTCTATCAATTTGAGGTTCTGGATGTGGAATTTATATAAGTTGATCGAATTTTTCATCTTCAGGACTATTTGATTTAATGAGATTGCGCCTAATTAAATGGTAATCAAAATTGATAGAATGTCTTTCTTGAGATATTTAGATATTAGGTTCGTTTTTGTGGTGTGCCTCCAAACTAATAGCAAACTGTTGCACCATTATCGTTACCTAGTGAATGAATCAAAAACATGCTGGCTCAATCAGAAAAATTGAAAAAATTGAGAAATCTCAGTTTTTGAATGCCACTTTTTTCCTCATTTTTAAAAATGGGTCGTTTAGTATAATGTTCCCAGTACGTTTTTTAGTGCCAGACCGACCTTGATTGGAGTCAGTTTTGAAGGAATGGGCTTCTAAGAATTTTGGTGAAAAGTAGTGAAAAAGTAATGATTTTCGACTACAAAATTCCGGTAGACACTCTGGAAACCTTCAAGAATTCTGTTTTAATTTCTTCAATTTTAATAAAAATCAGTAAAAATTTTCTTATAAAGGTCAATAAAAGTCACCGTCATTTCCATACTACCCACGAAACTATATAACACAGGATATGCTTTTGCTGATTTAAAATTTTTTTTTCAATTCCAAAAAACTCTGACATATTGTCTAAAAGTCAATGAAAATCTGAAAAATTTTCCAAGTCCAAAAAATTCTGATATAATGTCTAAAAGTTAAAAGTCTGATAAAATATCTAAAAG
>FIZU01052942.1:0-17571 GCA_900064475.1 Pseudococcus longispinus
CACTCGACTTATTTTGAAGTTATGTTCAGACAATAGCCCCATTCATCGCTAGCAGCCCATATATATAAAGTCAATGGTCTGAACATAACTTCAAAATAAGTCGTGTAAAGCGGGCGGGCGTGTGAAGAGCAAGACGAAGTAACAAGTCGTTGTTGAACGCGGTGGGATGTTCCGGACAGAATTTTACATTACGCTTATGGCACGCTAGCAGTCCATATATATAAAGTCATTGGTTCTCATAGGCAACGTACCACTCCAGCATCACCAATCGAAGCTGATCAGTATGAACAATCTTTTGAACCGATACAACATCCTCATAGACAAAGTACCACTCCATTATCGCCAACCACGGGCGTCGCTGACGGGGGGACGGGGGGACGTGCCCCCATATTTGGTCAAAAAAAAAGTATGAAAAAATACAAGCAGCGTAGCGATCGCCTGGGTTATCAACTACTGCAGGGTTATTAAAATCACGGTCAAAAATGAACGATAGGTTACTTTATATATATTTGTAAATATCGAGAAAAAAATCGGGTTCCTTCCAATATTTGAAACTCAGTGACGCCCGTGTCGCCAACTGAGGTTGATCAACAATAAAAAGGAAAATGATATTCGTGGTCATTCTGTAAAAATAAAGGGACCTCTTCTACCATTATCGCTCTTTGAAATCTTGAAAATCGCATTTCAGTACAACAGAATATTTGAAAAATGTTTCAAAATTTCCAGAGATGGCTCTTCTTGTGATGGAGATTTCTCCACCACAAGAAGATTATCGATATGGTATTGAATTGATAATATCGATATTTTACAGTAGTACTCTGCATTCTTCATGTACATAGAACCTACCTCACAAATCCCCCCCCCCCCCCCCCCCGGAAAAGGAATGAAAATCATGTACATAGAACCTCCCTCCCAAACCCCCCCCCCCCCTCCCCCAGAAAAAGAAGAAAAATCATTGAAAATTTATAAAAGACTTTATACTGATAAAAATTCTAGCCTTTTCACATTAATTGTAAAATGGGCTTCCAGTCAACTCCAAAAAAATACCCCTACAAAAAATATCGAATTCAAGCCAAACGAAAAGAAAAAAAAAATCAAAAACCGCAAACGGTGTGAAAACTCCACTAACACAACAATAAAACGGTTAAAGTTAAATCCCACACAACACCCAAACCCTCAAAAACACAATAGAACCGATGACACCGACACCAATTTTCGCCACACGTTTTATCTTTCATCGCCATACAAAATGTATTATCCCTTTCGATGTACCTACATAAGTGGCGGTACGGCTACACACACGGTTTTATGAACCACTAATACATGTTTGGCGTTTACAATAACACCCTGTTATCGCGTATTGGTCGAATTAATCCGTCGCGCCGGTCAGAATCGACTTTCTGAATAAAAAGTTAATTTAAAATTTCAAGTCGGTTAACTGAGCACACGTGTGAAAAGAAAAGTGAATAATTTCGAATTGTGAAACCATGTAATGTGATTAAGCGATAGGATACAGATTAACCCTGTCGTCGCGTCGGTGCGTTTGTGCCTTGTGGGTACCGTATCATACGTATAGTGGCATATGAAAATCATCCTATCGTACCACTTTTCTGGTATAGATTATAAAACCGTGAAATTGTATGAGTAAAAGATGCGGCAAGACTATTATACCACACGTATAAAGTTTGTTTATCGATTTAAATACGTATATAAGGTGCTGCTGGTTTCGTTTTATAGATGCTTGAGTACACGGTAGGTATTTACAGGTACTGCAATTTTGGGGTTTTAAAAGAGGTGGAAATTTTCATCCAAAGTGAATTCTATCATAAAACATATGGAGAGGGGAAGGGTGGGAAATTATGCTTTTTTGTGCTTTCATATGAACCAAATCTTACTTTTCCAGTTCAACCCTTTTTTGAGAAATCTTGAGGCATAAAATTTGAGTTTTTTGGGGTGCTGTGAAAATGGGTTCAGAAAAGCTAGGTATGTCGGCTTCTACTTGTCCGATTGAAATAGAAATTGGGTCAAGAAATTGTGCTTTTATGCCGATTTTTTTTGTCAATTTTATCATTTAAAAAAAGGTCAAATATTTTTATTTCTTTAAAAAAAGACAAACTATTGAAAATATGATAAAAATGGCCAAAAATATCATATCGTAAAAATGAAAAAATTCTTACAGATTATTGAAAAATGTTGTAAAAGGTTGAAATGCTCAGAAGAAACTTCACATTATTCGCAGAATAATGTAAATCTGTAAAAAAAAATCTCAAAAGTGGTAAAAAATCACAAAAATTTTTAAAAATGTAAAAATCTAGCAGTTTACAAAATTTTTGACAGATTTCTTGATTCTTTGAGTGTTTGTACTTTTTTCTTTTTTTTTCAACATTTCGACAACTACAACATATTTGACGATTTTCATGATTTTTTGATTATATTTCTCATATTGGTATGGATATGACTAAAGTTAGGGAGGGGAGTGGGGTCATCCTAAAAATTTGTGCATCACGAAAATTCGTCAAAAATTTGTGTTGTCCAAATGACCTTTTGGACTTGAAAAAAAAAATGAAAAAAATCGACTTTTTAGAAGAAAAAAAAATCACTTTTTGCACTTGAGAAAAAATTTCAGAGATTTTAATTTTTTACACTTGAAAAATGTCTTCTTGGACTCAGAAAATGCCAGAAATTGTTGCGCGGGAATCTCTGAAATTCTAAGTCCAAAAAGTCGTTGGGAAATAGAATGCAGATGACAAATGTATCCAAAGAGCAATACATGCATGCAGTTTTAAATATTTCTCATGAAAATTTTAACATTTTTTACGAGACTTAATTCGACAATTCTTACAATTTATGTGATTTTTTTGACAATTTTTATAATGTTGGCGCTGATTTTCATGAAATTTTTGACCATTTCAACAACATTTCCAACAAAGTTCAGATTTTTCAATGATTTTTTTTTATGTTTTAAATGATTTTTGTGAAAAAGTTCAATCTTTTTTATACGGTTTTCAGCAGTTATCATAATTTTATCCTCATTTTTACGAAATTTTCATCATTTTGTACGGACATTTCAATAATTTATACCACATTTTCAACAATTTTCGTGGGGTTTATTCAACCAGATTTTTACATATCTATTTCGAATTTACTTCCAATTTGACCAGTCTCTTTGAAATATTCTGTCAGACCTTGAAAAAAAATCATTACTCTTTTTTAATAATGACAAGTCAACGGTTTAAAAGTTTTGGTGATATTTTTGATTTAAAAATGAAATCATGATAAAATATCATTTCATCATTTTCATTTTCGATCTCTTTTTTTTTTAAAGTAGAATTTCCGGTCTAACTTTTCGTTCCTTCTTTTTTGGAGCCACCCCAGCTCCATCAAATTCATCCAGATCGAAACCAATACCCCAGATAGGAATTCACTTCCATAGGCCTAACCATCCTCGAAGTCAAACCTCACCAACCTAATAAAATACGATCGAATTATTCGTGAATTAATTCGATTACTCAGATGACTGGTTGCGGTGTCGTACGAAGTGGATTTGAAAAAAAAAAATACCCACACGAATACACCTCGCTATATTTACCTATTTAATGAACCCAGCATTCGAACACGTTTCCAAAGCATTGATTCTAGTTTGGGTTATGAGATCAAAGCGTCACCGATGATGTGACTTTATCAGCGCTGAAAAAATGCGGTTTTTATTAATCAAACTGCGGAACTCATTCAAGATGATATAATCTTTTGAAAAATTTCGACTTTTATTCGACTACAGTGAGTCGTTTATGACGGTTCATTTATAATACATACCAGATTATAGCGACGACATTGTTATAAAGACAAATTTCATTAATTTCGGTAAAACCATCGCAACGTTGGGACCTTTAAAAAGACGCTGTAAAATTTTAAAAGTTTCAATAGTGAATTAGTATAGTTCTTTATACGCTCGGGCTCGGCATAAGTTTAAAATTAGGGGTAAACCGAATACGAGCAACGTGGATTTTAATTCAAGCTTTATAAAATATTATACTAACATCCCTCGCTTCTCGAGCGCTCTCGTTGAATTTATTGTGCGAAATTTACGTGATTAATATTTTGTGTAATTTAATAAAGTATTATAGTGTGTGCGTTAGTGGTGCCCAAACTTCGAAATAGGTGTAAAGTTCAACTCGAGTGGGACCAAAATAAACGAAAAATTCCAATTTTACATAAAAATTATAATAAAAATAGATTTTAAATTTGACCAATTTTACCCAATAAGAAAAAAACAACGATAATAAAAAATTATCAAAATATTCAAATTTTATTCAAATTGAAAAAAATATAGATTTTTTTATCGCATTGCATCATCTTCGATTGATAAAATTCGAAGAATGCGTCAATTTAAAAAAAATTAATCGGCTTCGACGTATTTACGGCGAATCGGTTATGCTTTTTTATTAACACGACTCCTCCTCTATCGTATATTGATACTTCAAAGGCAAATAACAAAAGAACCATTGCATTGGAAAATACGCCAATAACGACGACTCCGTTTCCTGGAAAATTTCATATTAAATATTTTCAGACAAGGATTGTAGATTAAACAGGGATAAAATACTCGTCTAATTAACAACCAGGAGCATTTAGGAATCACTCGGTGATTAGCTGGAAAAATATAAATAAGAAAAAGAGACGAAGAAAAGTGAAAACGTTGTAGAGAAGTTAGTTATCAAGCCATCCACCCCAAGTTGTAAAAACGTTTTATACCGACAACGTTTTAAACGCGCAATAAAGATGCGACATATATGTCCCCTTCTATAGGGTCGCAATCATTTTATATTGGTAGCTTTAAGGGGGTTCATAGAGCCAATGAGAGTATACGGGGCGGGGCTAATTTCCAGTTATTCAACGGCTGCTTTATTTACATATACACTCCATCCGTCCAGTGATAACCTACTTTAAATGGCATTAAACCAGAGATGAATTAATTTGCGCCTAGTTCGAAGTTAATCGGTGTTTTTACAATTTTCATCAAAATTTTATATATTTAGTGACGAGTTTCGCGCGTGGGTGTTGATTGGTTTTTTTTCGAAGATTTTGTTATTTGGAGGGTTGATTTTCACGTGCTGAGGTGTTGGATTTTTGGAGGAACAGTGATTGCTCAGGTAAGAATTATTGTGGATTTTGATTTTTTTTTGGTAGATATGATTTTTTTTTAGTTTGGGTTTAAGTTTAAGAAATGAATTGATGATCGTTGATCAAGAATTTTCACGTGGAGATGATTTTTCATTTTGGGTTGATAAAATTGGTACAAAAAATTTTGAACTGTAATATTTAAACAGGTACCTATTAGTTATTTAATAACGTTTCGAGGAAACTGATTTTGAAAGGAGATTATAGTGAAATTATTTCAAAATATTTAGAATTTTTCAATTCAAAAAGAATAATAAATTAATTTTGAATCATTTTCAATATCATTCGATTTTCAGTTGATTCTTAAACCATTTGAGAAGTGACCTAGTCCATTTTTTTGGTAATAGGATTTGCCAACAAAGAAATAAAATCAGTACAAAATGCAACAATTTACTCCAAATTTTTGCTTCCCCTATAGTGTTTGGTAAATGTGACTTTATTCGTTTTAAAACAACATTCCTCATTCAATAATTTGAATATTTTAAGCATGAGAGCAGGTATTTTTTAAAAACTTTCAATCCTCCACAAATCTGCATAAAGCATATTCCATATCCATCGATTAAACCATAATGTAGACATTTTCAAAGAAATGATATAGGTACTTACAAATTGTAAGGAAGTAGAAACCATGATAGGGCTACTCATAATTTATTCAAGTAAACAGTTTACATGAAATTCTCTGCCATTAGCTGGTATTTTGCATGATTGCCAATTTTTGAGATTTCAATGATTTTAAAGAATCTATAAATTTTGAAACAATCAAACAAACTTATCAAATTAAGTAAATTTTAAACAAATCATTGCCTTTCTATGTGCTTACTTGAGTATCTTGAGCAATTTATAAAGTAAGTATTCAAAGCAGATTTGAAGAAGAAGTGTCATAGTTCAGACGAAAAATCCATAAATATTCAAAAAAAATTATTTGTTTCTCACCTAGGTATTCATTTTCGAAAAATCGCCCATTTTGATCTATTTTCAAAAAAGATTGTACAAAATATTTTTTTAAAAAACAACTAAGTACTTACCTAATAAAAATAATAGATGACTTGATCATTAAAAAGATGAAGCAACTATTTATAGATGAAATCATAAAACTAATATTATAGGATATTGATGATAAAATTGATAGGTATTCCGAAAATTTTGAGTTCCATCCTTCTCAAACAAATGAAGATAAGACACTAATGACCCAGCGTATTTAATACACCAACGATAACAGACACATTCGCCATTTGTCAAGATTTTTTCCTTAATGATTTAACTAATTCAATTTCTTGAAAATAAAAAGTCGATGATGAATATTATTACCTATATTCGTTCGAAAATGTATCTTGGAACCCCTCCCTCCAACAACCATTGCATTACCATTACACATTGAAAAAATCAAAAAATAAGAAAAAACGTCAATTTTCTCCTCAAATGGAAACGCTCCCAATTCATAGGAGCCTTTTGAATTGAAAAACTAAAAACTTGATAGGGATAGGGATGTGATTTTAAGGAAATAGTCTTCAGAAAATTTTGTATAGGGAGAAATGAAGCTGTTTTTTTGCGGGAGGAGGGTTATGATTTGAAAATTTTTAACCAGAAGGTCATTTTTTTCAGATTTTTCTAATTGAATACCGTTTCTCCCTCTCCCCTGTTTGGTTTCCTCCTCACTTCATAAGACTTCCTATTACTTCCTTTAGGTACATTTGAACAAAAAATCATAAAGTCAAGAAATATACTTACACCTACCTACTTATGCAGGATTTTAGTGTTTAATCATTTCCTGAAATTGTGATAAAAAATCTTTATCTACATCATAAAATTACCCCTTTCCCACCTTGAATTATTTGCATTTTGCTTGATAAAAGGTCGTCGATTCAAAATAAATTATGGTAAATTTTGAATAGGTAATTCATAATTTGGTAAATTTTATCAAAATTCCAGTGTTTGAAAGAATAAAAAAAGATGAAAGACATTAATGACATTAGTTGATAACTAATTTCATGACGAAATTTCACTCAAAACGTGAATTTACTTTTTTTTTGGAGGGCTAAAATTATAAAAGATCAATATTAAAATGATTTCGAAAAATGGTAAAGGACAAAATTAATTTTCTTTGAATTGAAACTACGAAATAACGTCACATAATTCCCAAAAAGTAGACCGTTTGCTGAACAATTTATTTCAAACACAGATTTTCTGCCATAAGAACATTTCAGGGCTGGAATGTTTGAAAGGGAAGAAGGAAATTACCTCCTTTTGATTTTAGAAAAATTGAAATTCTTTCTTATTCAAGATATTTTCAAAAAGACAGCACTACTTGATTTCAAGAAAAAATTGCAGAATACGTTTAGGAAAGGGCATAGCCGGATTTATATGGGTGATTTGGCCCCCCACGAAATTTGAAATTATCCAGTAGTAGTTGGCCCTTGTGGTCTAAAACCCCTATGACAAAACTTTTAGCTGGAGGTCTCACCACTAACCCCTTGTAGCTGGGTTACACGTGGATTTTTGTTTAAATTTTTATTTTTGGTAGTTTCAACCGAATTTTTTCAAATTTGCAGGGATACCAGATAATAGGTATTAAGGGTAATTTACGGAATTTTTTGAAAAAAATTTCGAGCACTTTTTGAAGGTCAAATCGACATTTTAAGCTTTCTAACGGCCATTTTGGTAACTCCTTTCAGAGGTACAATTTTGAAAAAAAAAATTATGTACCCAGTCTAGACGTATAATTTCCTATTTTTTTAGAATTTAATATCGTGGTACCTCATCTTCAAAAATGCAAAAAAACGAATTTTTCATCCATTTTTCCCTCCTAAAAGGATTATTCCTGGTCGAAAATTTTTTTCTTGCAATATAACATCATTAACACCTAACTACACCATCAACCTGCATTTTAACCAAATTCGTTCATTTTCGTATTTTTTTTCCAATTTTCTTTTGGAATAGGTACATACTTGAATGATGCGATTTTGGGAATCCGCATTTCCGCAACCTACCCCAAGATTACTTAGGAGCCTAAAAATTATGTTTGGACTAGTTCCAAGTCGATATCCATTAAATATTGCAATTTCAACAAAATCGAGAAACTTCAATTTTTTCCAACTCAAAAATAATCAATTCGCGAAAAAGAGTAAAAAAAATTCAATTTTATTGAAATTGCAATATACCTATGATTTTAGGCCCCTAAGTAACCTCAGGGGAGATTGTGGGTACCAAAAATCGCGTCTTTCAGGCAGGTATTTGAAAAGAAAATTGGAAAAGAAAAAAAATGAACGAATTGACTAGTTTTATGTCGATATCCATTAGGTATATAGTCATGCAATTTCAGCAAAATCGTAAAACTTTCAATTTTTTGCTCTTTTTCAAGAATTGAGTATTTTTGACTTTGGAAAATTTGGCTTAAATGCATATTTTGCATATTTTGATGTTCAAGGGACCTCCCTGTCATCTCATATTTACATTATTTTGACCTATTTTGAATATTTTTGGACGAATTTTCATTTTTAAATTTCGTAACTTTTGAGTAAGAAATTATTAAATTGAAAAATTCTATGCATAAACAATTTGAATTATCACCTAGTGACTTAGCTTGCTTCGTGTCAAGTTGAAAAATCGTTTATAATATCAGAGGCGAAACCAAGGGAGAGGGGGTGGCACTCAAAATTTGTCAAGAACCAAGGCTGTGAGAACGAAATTCTTTTTGGTTTCGATTCTGGATTCATTCTGAAAGCTTTTTTTTATTTCGTTCTCGTTTAGTTTTCGTTTTTGAAAGTTTAGAAACCGGGAATTTACACGATTTTTCATGGCTTTTAGGTTGAAACACTTGTCTGGAATTTTTTCATCAAAGAACGCTATTATTAGATTTTTTAAGTTTTTCGTTCCGATTTTGTTCTTGAGTTGAAAAATATTGTTTTTTAGCATTTTCGTACAGGAATGTTACAATTTTTATTTAATTCAGTAATCTTAGAAAATTTGTTAAACTGTTTCTGAAAAATTTGACGAATCAGAAAAATTGTCGATTACTGGTAGTAGCTCAGTGTAACTTTTTAATTTACTTAGGTAGAAAAAGTCGATAATTTATCAGCAACTTTCTCATTTTTTTTAGCATTGTTTGAAAATATATTATTTTACCCCTCCCCTCCAAATTTTTGATCAAGTTTTGTCTCTGAGGGATACTCATTATGATATTGCTTATTTTATATATTTCAGCTTGTAAAATGCATATTTTGAAAGCCATTATTTGCAAAAAAATTAATAATTTCCAGATTTCACCCTTAAAACATCCAAACGTTAAAAAAATGCCGGACCATTAAACTATGCCAATCGAAGACACCCCACACCACCAAAATTTATGAACCGAAAACGTACCTGTGAACCCTGAATACGTCGGATCGTTGGGAATGAGCGTACTTCAAAATTCACTTTTCGATTACAACACCGCGCTGAGTCAATTCCTAGAAGCCAGACGTCAACAACACCCATCCCTCGGACTCGGATTCTTTCCCGTAATAGGATCAGCGAGCGGTAGTGATACTACGGATAGCTTGAGCCCTTCTCCTCCAGCTGTCACCAATTCGAGCAAATCTTTTACCATCGATGCCATCCTTGGCCTGAGATGCAAACCCAACTCAACCGGATCGACTGTATTGGATTATTCGAATCCAGCATCGAATAAAAAAATCCACGGTAAGTGAATCCATCTTTCTGTAACAAAAAAAGCACACACACACACTCATACGAGCTTTTCTAATTATACTAAATATTTGATTAAAAAGTTGTAATTCTTGTTAAAAACCACCAAGCCAAATATTGTGTCGGTTTAAATTACACGCCTAATCGATATCACTGTAGCAATATAAAGTTCTTGTTGCCAGTTTACCCAATATTTGTAGCATTTCATTGTATTCACCGTGATATTTTGCGGTTAGGGTTATTTAAAACAACCGATCGGGGGTGACTCAATACTGTAAATTGCGGCTTTTCACGCGTACTACCAACATTAATATTCGCTACCCTAGACAGATTATGTAAGGAAAAACAATATGTCATTTATAAAGTTACATACTATTATCCTGCATATCGCTCGTGTAATACACAATAAACCGCGTGTAAACATCCGATATTATACAAAAACCAGCTAAATTTCATGACCGATGGATTTTTACACGCAGAATGAGAGCTTTTATCTAGTGAAGTTAGTAAAGAGGGTTGTCATTATGAAAAATAACATCCGTGAACGTTTACGCGGAACTGGTGTTTTGTATTCGTAATTTTATCGTTTTTAATATAAAAACGAATAAAATTATATACTCGAAGAAAATTCTATAGGTAGTTAGGTACCATGAAAAAGAACTTGGAATAGAGTTTTTGTGAGTTTAGAAAGATTTTCTGAATATTGAGGGTTATGTTTAATTTAATAGGACTTTCTCTAAAAGTGTTCGATGACTTTTTTTTAGAGAAAATAAAAAAAAATTACTGAAAATGAGGTGCCCAGCTAGATCAACTAACATGTTTAGGCTGACATTGTATATAAAGGTGTCATCTTTTGGTTCAAGTTTTGTGATTTTGGACCTTTTCAAACTTTGCCTAAAAATACCAGTATGTAATTGCACCCCAGTGTTTTTGGAGGGGGGAAATTCAGTGACCAGTCAAATCTACTTTTTGTTGAAGATAGTTGAAATTAAGTGATTTGAAATTTTTTTATAGTGATTGCTGATTCACTTCGAATAAAATTTCATGTTTTTAATTAATCCAGAAAAGAACAAAATTTTGAAAAAAGATTTTCAGCCACCAAATAAAATCGAGAAATTCTACTTTTGATTATTTTTAAGCAAAATTCTTTCAGTAGGTACATTTTTTTCTAAATTCGAGTTTTAAAGGTAAAATTTAATTAGTAGTTAAACGTACATTTGAATCAATGCCCATTGCTCACCCTCCAGCTTTGCAACTATTAAAAATTTTTTATTTTTCATCTGATTTTCAAAAAAAGAAAAAAAGAAAAAAATGAAAAAGTTGAAAAAATACTACTTTAGCTAAACGAAGGCACAACTTTCTTAAATACTCGTATTTCAATTTCAACCACAACTCGAATTTTTTTCTCGAGCAGAAAATTGCATCACACATCATTTCTTGACACAAAAAATTATTTTAAAAAATCGAATATATAATATTTGATTCTCTTTGGCATTTTTTTGGTCAAAATTTGAGTAATTCCGCGAAAAACCCGACGAAATTCCGTCACAAAATTTCCCGATGAAGTCTTATAGACATTTTGTCAGACTTTTTTAGACTTGGAAAAATTTTAATATTTTCTTGATTTTTTTGGATTTGAAGAATTCTAGTGATAATGCCGACGTTTAGACATTTTGTCAGCCAAATAATTTAGACTTTTTGAAATTGGAACATTTTAGAAATCAGCTGCTAACTTTTTGATATTTTGTTAGACATACTTTTTAAATTTGGGAAATTTGAAATATTACGCTGACTTTCAAACATTTTGTCAGACTTTTTCGGACTTTAAAAATTTTTTAGAACTCAGATAAATTTCTGGAATTGAAAAAGTTCAAGAAAATTCGAATCAGACATTTTGTCAGATAGCTTTTTACCTAACGCTGACTTTTAAACGTTTTGTCAGACTTTTTTGGATTCAGAAAAATTTTTAGATTTCTGCTGACTATTTGTACTTGGAATTGAATTTCGAAAATTGTTCAAAAAAAATTCCATTACGAAATTCACTCACGAAAATCCGTTACGCTGACTTTTAAATATTTTGTCAGACTTTTTTTGACTTTCGAAAATTTCATGAAAATTTCAAACATTATAAATTTATGAACTTGAAAAATTCAATGAGTAAAAGCATACCCCATGTTTTATAGTTTCATTGGTAGTATGGAAATGGAGATAACTTTTTTGTCCATTTTTTGTCACGTTTTGACATGAATTTGTCATGGATTGGCGTCATCCTGAAAATTTGTGCGTCCATTTTTGTGTCCATTTTTTCGTCACGTTTTATTCAACTTTCCAATATTTTGTTGGACTTTGAAAACTTATATAAATTTTGTTGGGCCTGAAAAAAAATTGAAAACGATTGTATTTTTGGACTGAAGAATTTTCAGAAATTCTCTACTTTTTGGACTTGAAAAAATTATCATTTTTAATATGAAATTGCCAATTTTTCGATTTTTCAATTTCTTCGTCTTTAATGAGGAAATACTGCTGCCTACTTTCTTGACATTTTTGTCGAAAAACTGATTTAAAATTTCTATTCTTTTTCTCATCAAAACTGACCTTTAGAGATTTATTTTACAAAGTTTGATGCATTTTAGTCAGAATAATTTTTAGGGAGAGCAGGTTTGCGAAGTTCGTAAACAATGAGTTGAAAATCATTCCAAAAAAAATGAGATGAAAATATGAGCAATCAAACATTTAATAGGTACCATCTGACACGATGAGTTGATGAGATTTTGTTAAAATATCATTTTAAAAAGAGAAATCTTGAGATTTGGATCAAAACAATTTCGAAAATTTCAATTCCCTTTATGTGTAACTTAGAATAAAATAAGCCAACTTGATTAATTTTAAAAACATGACTTTCTGCTGAAATAACACAGAACTAGGCAATGAAAAAATGTAATTAGGTAGACCTACGTGTGATTTTTCAAAGACCTAGCAAACATTTTTGACTGTTGGTTGGTTGAAATGTCCACGAAGCCAAAAAAAAAAGAATACCTATTCAATTGTTTTGTATCATTGGTCAAATAATTTAAATCATGCTTCCTAAATTGAAGCCCTCAAACGTATCCATGAAATCCACGATCAAAAAATTTTCCCTACATGAGAAAAATTAATGAAATTTTTCAGCCTAGTTTGCGAAATTTCTCTTTTGAAGTATTTCGGAAATTTATCGATTTTTTTCGAAAAATTTCCAATCATGTAAGTAATTTGATAATTCAATCAGTTTTTTGAAAAGCTGATAATTTTTGCAGAAATTTTCCAATTTTTGAAGATGATTTGACCAGGAGATGATACATTCCACTGTACATCTTTTGGGTGATTTTTCAAAAAAAAAATTGGGATTTTTTCTGGAAAGATTTTGATTTATTCGGAAATTTGGCGAGTTTTTCAAATGATTTGATGACTGAATTACTTCAAAATACCAGATTTTGAGCAAAAATTTCAATGCAGGAGCACTTAAGGCATGGTTTTGTAACTTTTTACTTCAATAAAATCTGAATTTCTGGCATTTCCATACACATTAGAATTCTTGACTTTTTTGAAGAACTTGAAAAATTTTAACTATATGCCTTTTTTTTCCAGTCTCGAAGAGTCAGTACCTAGTTTAAAAACAAATGGAATAAGAATATTTTAAAAGTTGACATTTCCCGTTATTTTATGACTCCTTTGACGTGTCTGTGGCCTTACACATGAATTATTTCAACATTTGTAAATTTGATTTTTTTTTTAGCTCATTCAGAAAGTCTGAGGTAGAAAAAATTGTTACGATTTTTTATGTCTTCTTAACCATTTTAATTAATGGAATAATGGGAATTTCGTCGAATAAAAGAACTGAAATAGGTAACTCGCCAATCTCCTGAGACTTTGGGGATGATTTTAGCTCACATTTTTTTTTTATTGCCCATCGATTTGATTTTAGTTTCCATAAAATTTTCAATGTGATTTTCATGCGAGACTGCCAAACAAATTACACCATTTTGTCCCTCTTCTCAGCTAGGGTGGAACAGTAGGCGTGATACGCGAAGTTTCTAAGATAATAAAAGGGGTGGAAAACCTTGATTTCTTCTCTTTCAGACATTTGGGATATTACATTTTGGGGTAATTTTTTATGTATGAGTTTCTTGATTCTTTATTGATCTAGTTTTAGTCTCCATTAAATTGACATTTTCATGGAAGATTACCTACAGTTCAGTACAAAAAGAGTGAATGGAAAGCTTTAATGTACCTACATGTAAATTTCTTATTCTTTCTGTCACCTTTTGTCATTTCATTCCTGTAACAAACTGAATTCAGAATTATTGGATGGCGAGGAGCGAAAAATCGAAAATTTTGAAATTAGTGTAGTTTTTCCAATTTTTCCAACTTGAAAAATGAATCATTTTCCTGACTCGCACTAAAAATTTTCCCTTAAAGAAAGGTCATCGTTTTCGTAAATTTTTCGACTATTTTCATTCGAAAAGAGTGGTTTTCCAACTGAATAACTATAATTTTTTCAACTTGTAGGGAATCAAGCTTTACCCCAAATCAGTCTGAAATTACCTAAATGCAATATTATCCCTTCAATGAAAATTCATCAAAACAAATTCCACTAAAATAAACCCCCGCTACCCCATCATCATCCCACTCAACTAAAACGAAAAAAACATCGAAAAACACACGTCACCTAATCCACATCAATTCACCATACCCATTTACATAGCAAAAAAAAAGCACTCCGTACACGCATCCCAAACCAAGTCAGCATTCTTTTGTTTCAACCCCAACTTTCTTACTCCCTCGTACGGTGTTGTAATTGTATCATGAATCAAATTTTATTAATCGGATAGCGTTTTTTACCCTGCTCAAGTCGGCCGAGAGAAGCAGCGTTTTTTGAATCGTCTGCT
Organism: Pseudococcus longispinus; assembly: GCA_900064475.1. NCBI lineage: Eukaryota > Metazoa > Arthropoda > Insecta > Hemiptera > Pseudococcidae > Pseudococcus > Pseudococcus longispinus. Next base: position 14,787 of record FIZU01052942.1, read on the forward strand.
CGTGTTAATAAACAAGGCAGGCGCTTGCCATGATGATCATTAATATCTCACGGAAGCATTTGTCACGTCACCGTGTATCCATTACAAACACCTTGTTACAATTCCATAACCCGTTCGTTTTAGCGAGCACTCGACAATTAAATGATTTGTAACTAATTTCCTAACATTGGCCAAAGTGAATCTGGCTTTGTGGCTTTTGAAATTTTACACTTAATTGAACCCCCTTTTAAAAACGTGGTCGGCGTTGAAAAAATACTAAACAAATATGCGAGCGTTGGGATGAATACAGACAGCAAAGGGAGAGGGACAGGCGACCGAGTAATGAACGGGTTATTACGTCTTGTCGATAATTTACGATGCTTTAGCTCTTTCATTATGGATAAAAAATCATTATTGTGGTAATTGAGTGAAATTTTTCGCATTAGGGTGCTCATGTGAATAGCCAGAGCCATCGAACCGCAGACCTCGTCGCCCTACCTAGACGTAATTTCAAATAGGAAATTTAATTTCGAAAATTAATTATAATTTTGCCAATTTTATTATAATTTTGGTCATTTGGAATATAATTTGCATAGCTATGGCGAAAAAATAAACGTTTTTTTGACATTTACACCTTCTTGCGAGTGAAATACCCCTCAAAACTCATCCTTGATGCACCTTTTAACTCGTATCGTATGTGTATTAGTCAAATGAGAATAGATATTACATAGAATTGTTTCTAACAAAGTATGTGCATAATATTACAGCAGGATTCATGCTTTATTACCACAAAGCTCCGCCTTGTGTAAAGATACACCATCGCCATTTACCTATTTCGTATGGCTACTGTACATTTCGAGCATGCACATACGAATCCACGTACAGATTATTTTTATAAATGGGAATAAAATAGCGTATAATGTAGAAACCGGTTACGTTACAATGTATAATACCTTGGTAAACTCGTAGAAGATGCGAATAGAATGAAACGAATGAAATTTAATATTTCTAAGGCTATTTTCTATTCGTTTAGTAATAAGGACAAGAATAAGTTTACATGCCACCCAGGTATTTTAATATTCATTTCTCGCCTATTGTTACCGAATTTAGGTGCAGAAAAACAAGACGAAGGTTCAAATTCTAAATTATCTGGTAAATCGAAACGAGTCCGAACCATATTTACACCCGAGCAATTGGAAAGATTAGAAGCAGAGTTTGAAAGACAGCAATATATGGTGGGTCCTGAAAGACTATATTTAGCTCATACCTTGCAACTTACCGAAGCACAAGTGAGAACTTTAAAATCTTGTATCATTCGAAGGGGTTTGATTGAGAACGTGTTCTAAATTTTGCATCACCTTAGGTCAAAGTTTGGTTCCAAAATAGAAGAATAAAATGGCGCAAGCAACATTTAGAAATGACTCAACAAAGGCTAGCTCTAATGAAACATACCCGCCAGCAAAGGCTACTGCAACAGCAACAAATTCAATCGCAAGTACCAAATTCTGAGAATGATATGGATGATGGTACCAATGAACGTAGTTATTCTTTAATGTGAAATGTTTAACAGGTACCTACCTAATTTTACGAAGCATTTGTTACGTTTTTAATGCTGTTTAATTATTTACTTACCTATTACACGAAAATTTGTATTGTAGATACCTAATATTAATTTTGTAAATGTGTAAATAAGAGTGTTGTAAAATTCCATATGTATGTTATTATAATTATTTCCATCCAAAATGATTGTATTAAAGTATGTTTTAATTTATTTTACCAGCTTTGAGTACAACGTTATTAAATGCGTTTGCATTATTCTTTACAATAAAGATTAAATTACAGTTGACACCCTTTTGTGTTTTCATTCCAGCTTTTTGTTCGTTGTTTGCAATGGTGAGATTATTCTTCTCGCGGAGAGAAGTTTTCGAGTTTATAATCGAGAATGGGGAATAATTATGCAGGTAGGTACATAGTCCTGCCTCTAAAAAATTTAAAAGAATAGATAAACGGTTAGCGAAGAACCAAAAGTCCATAAAAACTTCATATTTGAAATTTTATTGAAAATTTTCAATTTCAAAAATCTAAATTGTTTGTTTAACAAAATGTCTAAAAATAGCATCATCTCTGAAATTTTCAAGGCTCAAAAAGTCAATAGAAATCTAAATAATATCTGAAACTTTCCAAATCCAGACAAAATATTAGAAAATTACCCTGATTTATAAAATTTTTCAATTCGAAAAAGTCAATGAAATCTGAAGATTTTTCCAAGTCCAAAAAGACTGACAAAAAAGTCCCCGTCATTTCCATACTACCCTTGAAACTATAAAACATAGGATATGCTTTTGCTGATTTGCTGGAAATCTAATAATTTTTGAAGTCCAAAAAAGTCTGACATATTATGTCTAAAAGTCAGCGTGACGAAATATCGTCACGGAATTTCGTTACACAATTTTGTCACAGAATTTCGTCAGTTTTTCCGCGAGATTACTCATAGCAAAACCGTATCCTATGCTAAGATGTCTGAAAGTCAATTTTCTAAGTTCAAAATGTCTAAATTGTTTGTCTGACAAAATGTCTAAAAATCGGAATTATATCTGAAATTTTACAAGTTCAAAAAGTCAATGGAAATCTGAAAAAATTTTAAAGTCTGAAAAAGTCGGACAAAATGTCTAAAAGTCAGCATTATCTTTAGAATTTTCCAAGCCCAAAAAATCGTTTGAAATCTGAAAAAATTTCCACGTGTGTACCGACATAGAGCCTACAATCTCTGAAAATTTCAGAATTTTTTACCAACCCCCCCCCCCCC
>FIZU01052944.1:0-13059 GCA_900064475.1 Pseudococcus longispinus
TTTCGCATAAAATTCAAATTTCTCAGTGAAAAAAAAATCTCAAAAATTTTCCAAATACACCATTGGAAAGAGCGTAAAATTTACTATAATATCCGTCAATAAAAAATTGGGGTCATCGCGATGAATTTTGGCCCTTTTGGGGGAAAATTGAAAATTTGATGGTCGGGTAGGGGGCACAAAACATGATTTAAAAAAAAAAAAAAGTACGTCTTACTATTCATTCAAATACCCTTCTTTCGCCCCCTATTGCATTTTCAAATTCGAAGAAAAAAATTTGACTTATGACCAGATTCATATACTCACTAGACAACAATTTCAAGGCTTTTTGATTCGAAAAAAGCGTCTAAAATTAGTTATATTATTAAAGTCGAGTATTAAAAATCTAAAATGAATATTTCAATGAAATCGAATGAAAATCGCAGTTTTTTGAAAGATGACAAAAAGTGAGCCCTTTTTGGCAATACTTCAAGGGGCCCTCGGTGAACAACGAATGCATTTTCAAACGTTCACAATAGCAAAAATCGGAATAGTAGAGTTCGTAGTACAAAAATCAGTGAAAAACAGAAAAATATAAATTTTTGACCTCAGTTGACAAAAATGCGATGATCTCGAAAACTTAGAACCGACAAAGTGGGACCTTTCCATCAGCAAGTTCTCATTTTTTGAATTTTTTTGGAAAAATTATTCAAATTATGGTTCTGAAAAAATTAAAATTTTGTCAGGTTTAAAACATTATGGCATTTCAGAAAGCTTTTTGGAAATGAGAAAACCTTATGACAATTCGTCAGCCTCTCCCAATTTAGACTTATTTTGATCATTATTTCTCCAAAATTTTCTTTTGACGTGTAGATGTGTCATCAAGCATTGAAGTCCGAAAATTTAGCATCAAGGTTTGGGAATTTTCAAACGTGAGACACAAAAAAATCAAAAATTTCGTCATTTTTCAAACATTTTTCGACATTTTTTCAACTTTTTGGAAAAAAATTTCAAAGCCTTCACTCGAGCGACGAAAAAAATACTTCAGAGACACGGAGCTGCCAGCAGGCCCGAAAGTGGAGTTCCCTAGTTCATTCATTAAGAGAAATTATTAGGTCATCTCAAAAAATGCTCATGTGTTCTATTGCCTAATCTAAAATTTGAAAGTGCCATACAACTGACGAAAATTCGAATTTTACGATTTTTTCAACGATTTTCAGTCAACTTTGAATTTTATAATCCTTATGTCTCCTTCAATTTTCAAATTAGACTATACGAATACATTAGCAATTTTGTTTGTCTCTCTGAGTACTACAGCTAGGCAAAGCTTTTCAAGAAATATGGCTGAAATTTTTTTTTAAATAAATGAAAAAGCACAATTTCTAATCTTTGATAAATCATAGTCCCTTCAAATTTGAAAATAGACTAAATACGTGCATGAAGATTTTCATTGCTCTCAGCAAGCACTATCAACAACTGTGTCTTTTCTAATCGCAGCTGGGACACCCTGTATAGCGAAATTTTCACCTAGACCTATTTGTAAACGTATACTTAATCACATGGCAATCAAATCCATATACATATGTTCCAAGATTTCTTCTTTTTTTCGTTTTTTTTCCTCCTTTACTTACATATGCTTTTTTTTGCCATTTCCTCCCTATTTCTTTCTCTCTATCGTTCGTATCTCGAGCACGAGTCGATTACATACGTACACTGCACCTTCTCGATACTATTCGTATACGTGATTTCTCTCAAATATCCACTTAGCACACCAATACACCTTGTTCGCGTACGTAAATTCGTATCTTATAATAAATTGAATAACCCTTTTAAAATGTAAATTGATTACGTTGCAGTCGAATCGAAATATAAAGATTAATCAACGTACGTATGTACGTTCGTTCATTCGTTTTTTTTTTATGGTATAGATAGGTACGGGTAGGAGGGGACAACCCTATACGTATATAATTACAAGATAAATAAATAAATAAACTACACCGTGTTACCGCCTTGTACACGCTTTGTATTTATAATACCAATACAAAAGCATCGCAGTGTTTAATACACACAGGTAGATATGCAGTAAAACAAAATTTCAAATCCGATTATCATTTCCCTAATATAATAGAGCTATTACTAGACACGCGTAAAACGAAAATATTATTTATGTAGCGACTTCTGATAACACGGTCGCGGTCCTGCCTGCCCACTGAATCCTCCCTCGGCTTTCATTTTCCTTTTATTTTTTTCTATCAGTCTGTGTTTCTATTTCCCATCAGTGTTTTATACTTCGTAGGTTATATTAAAACACACACGAGCGTTTGCTGCAAGTGCTGGACGTCCGCGAGGTATTTTGTTATTACAATTGTTTGTTAGTTTATAGAATATCGCCACTGTGCGGTCACGCCCAAAAAAATGCTTATCGTAATAAAATTTATTGTTTCGTTTAACCGCGCAGCCACACTCTATCGTATTCATATACGAATGAATACATCTACCTCTGTTTCTAGCTAATAAAAAAAAAATCTTAGTAAGGAATCCATACATAGACATACTCGTATACGTATATATACGACTAACGAATCAAAATCAAACCATCGCCAGTGGTTGGGAAAATGCTAATAAAAAATAACTCGAGTCGGCGTGATTCGCGCAACAGTCGTAAAAACTGTCGCGGTTCAAGAATTCTTATTCGGTATTTGATAGAGGTGCCGAAAAAGTGGCAGGTACGTATACGCGAGTAAACTTCGCAGGCCATATAAATGAACTTATGTACGTGCGTTAAGAATTCTAATTAAGATCGTAATTATGCCTTTACAATGTAACCGCTGATAATTAATACGAATTGTTGTATTTAATTAGCGTACGAAATGATTCCGATTATTACATTGTTCTGGGCTCTTTCGGCATTCGTCATCGTAATCATTCACCAAAGAAAATTAATAGTCGAGAAAAAGGACGCGCCCGATTCCCCCTTTTGTCTGGGCAAGGCCTAAGAGGCGTAACGAATGAGAAAATCAGGAAGGGATGAGAAGCCGAAGCGAAGTGACAAATTGCGTTATAATTTCGTGACTCGAAATGCAATTTACCTTCAATTTTTATGATTATGCAAATTGTTCTTCTATTTTTATCGTTCCATGTACCGTCAAACAGAACAAAAAATCAGAAAAATGCCTCTCTTATTTTTCCTGTTCTTCATTACCGACAATAATCATCACACAGCTGAATCTAAATCGTATGATCTACGTAAATTTGAAAACTTTAATTTCAAGTAAGACTAGAGAACACCTTTTCATTGGGTATATCGCTTTACAGAATTTCTAATACTCTAAAACTAATATTTTTATTAAAAAATTTACGTGAATTTGAAAAGGGAAATTTGATAAAAGAAACAGACAGATTGCAGAGTGTGAATTTGAGAATAAGACAGACAGAAAAAAAATCACGAATCGATTAAAATTCTACAAAAAAACAAAGAGCATCGTATTCGTACAAGGAAAAAAATTGAACTGATAAAAAAAATTTTTAATTTCATTCTTAACTGAGAAAAAGCTGCAACTCTACAAATTGGTACAATGACCAAAACATCATATCCGATAGTGAAAGAAATTGAACGAAATTTTAGTACCTATACCTACCACAAGCATTTTTTAATGAAATGAAGATAAATAATGAATGGAAAAAATTACTAATTCGATTAAATAAAAACAAATAGGTTGTATTATACTTAAAAATCTACAAAAATCGAGAAATTTCTGAAATTTTGAACCTGGTTTCAATTCAATGAAAAATCGATAAAGATGAAATATTAAAATGTATAAAAGCATAAAAAAGAATGAAAATGATTGAAAAAATGGAAAATATCTCAAAATGTAACTTATTCATAAAACGTCGACTGAAAAATGAAAAATATTTCACTTTCAGCAGAAAGTCATTGAAATCAACCTATTTCTAAGCATAATTTTTGTACAATAAAAAACACAGAAAAAAATACGAATTAAAAAAACTGAATAATTACGTGGATAAGAATATTTTATCCTTCAAATTTCAGTAATGGCCTTCCCTAGTTGATCTAAGATGGACGTCTACGACCAGAAACTATAATTACAAGTGGAATTTAGAGGGCAGAAAAATTCAATGAAATACAAGAAAGATGCTATTTGAATAAATAATGGGAAAAAAATTTAGTCGATTAGTCGATTAATCAAAATGGATTACTAATCATAAGAAATTTCAAAAAAATTGATACGTGTGTCGTTTAAGTCGATAAAATGTCGAAAAAATAAGAAAACATCAAAAATAATTTCAAGATAAGTAGGCAGTTATCATAAAAATTGTTTAAAATTTTAAAAAATTCAAATATAAGAATAAAATGTAAAACTGATGATTGCAAGTTTTAAATGCAGTCAATTAAAAATCATAATAGACTATTATTTTATTGACAGTATTAGTTTGAATTATTGCCTACTTACGAGAGTAGGTGACATATTTTTAAATAATTTTGGAAGAATTGTACTCTTTATATAGAGTTACTTTTTTTTGTCAAGTTTTTTTCCCTCTTTCACCAAATTTCATCTACTTTTTTGCTAAAATTGTTTTTGTCCATTTGAAAATTCAAAATTTATTTTCATATTTTGACGAATTCTTTTTGGCTATCAATTTTCATTTTTCAGTTCCTTTTCAATTTTCAAATTTTGCCAACTTCATTTGGTCTGAAATTGATTTTTTATTGTCCAAGTAAATACGTACTTGTGAAAAATGACGAAAAAAATTTCAAAATATTAGTACCTAATCTAACTTGATCAGAAATCTCGAGGAGGGGGAGAGTGTAGAATGAGAAATTTTCCAACAATGTTCAAAAAAAAATTGAGAAAGTTGCTTACAAATTACGGACTTTTGAAATGGGTACATGCTCGGAAAACAGTTCAACAAATTTTCAAAATTTCTCAAAATGTAGTACCTACATTTTTTCAAAATTTAGCACCTACCAAATTCAAGTACCTACAGTTTTTCATAATTTGGTACATTTTTTAAAAATTTGGTACATTTTTTAAAAATTTAGCAACTACATTTTTTAAAAATTTAGCAACTACATTTTTTAAAAATTTAGCAACTACATTTTTTAAAAATTTAGCAACTACATTTTTTAAAAATTTAGCAACTACATTTTTTAAAAATTTAGCAACTACATTTTTTAAAAATTTAGCAACTACATTTTTTAAAAATTTAGCAACTACATTTTTTAAAAATTTAGCAACTACATTTTTTAAAAATTTAGCACCTACATTTTTTCAAAATTTAGTACCTACATTTTTTCATAATTTGGTACATTTTTTTAAAAATTGGTCAATTTTTTTATTTTTTAGCAATTTTTATCCAATTTTTCAATTTTTTTTGCAAAATTTCACCCAAATCACAAAATTTGTCGATCTACTGATATTTTAACGTATTTTGAGTAGGAAGTCCACTCCCCTCCCCCCCCAGTTTCTTCTCTGACCAAAAAATTAGAGCAAGATATTATTTTAACAAAAATAAATTTGAAACAAAACAGAAAAGATGAAATACAAAAATTAATTTCAAAATTCAAACTAAGAATTCAAAATTGGTTGAAAATTGACGGTTTAGCAAAAATTAAAAATTTTCAATAAAAATGGATAATAAGCAAAATCTAACTCCAAAAAGGTAGAATTCGACTATATTTCGTGGTTCAATCCAGAACTAAAAAAGCGTGACCCGGAAGCAAAAAAAAAATTCATACCGAAAATAAAATCAAGAAATACCTCGGAAAAAATCAATTTCGCTAAAAATAGCCTAGAATGTGAGAATAGAAGATTTTGATTTCGCAAAAAAATGAAATAAAAAATTATATTAGATTTAGAGCATTCCATTATAAGTACAATTCTTCCCAAAAAAATGAAAAAATTGCTTCAATATTCGATGAAAAATATGCATAAACACAAAATGAAAATAAATCGACACCTCTGCATTATTTATACACATATTAGACGTATCATTCAACTTGTTAATTGAAAAAAAAAACAAGTTAAACCCCAATTGAACTCCCTCACTTTGCAAACGCCACCCTCACACGTCGCTTCTACTCCACTTGTACACCTATACAAACAGCTACTCCGCCACCATCGGCATCGCCATCAAAACGTCAATCCTCCATCAAGCAAACCGCAAATCCATCGTGCTCTGAGCGCCACCAACAAAACCAAACCGTCGAACCCGTCGATTCATCAATCCTGCACACTGCACTTCCGCAATCCGCAATCCGCATTCACCTACATTTACACGTAATCTAGCAGCAGCAATCGGTACACAATGGAAATAAAATATCAACCTATACAGCAACGCACCGTCGTCGTATACATACACGAAAACATTACCAGCGAACAGAAGCGATAGCTGGAAAATTATTAATCTATTAACGCTGTCAGGCGCAATTAACTCATAAATTAAAGACGAATAGAGCGCCGAACAGTTCGGTACGTCCTTCGTGAATTATACTGTAAGGGAAAGGACACAGCCTTATCATCTGCAAAAGGGACGCACCGATGAGCCAGAAAGGGTAATTAAAGACAGCGGGGTTCGACCAACGTCCATACTAAAACCAAAAGAGCGGATATAGTTGGCTAATGTTTGGAGATCTTCGTTTATGCCACGTAATACAAAGCACCCCAATATTTCATCGGCTCTCGCTTACTCCTGCACTGTATACCAAACCAAAACCAACCTATACATAGGTACAAGATTGCACGTAGTACGTACGTATATTTTCACGCCGCAGTTAGCTCATTCTCATTCCAACTATTCCATTTTCGTGTTCGAAATTTATATACCTATACGTACGAGTATAATTCCAGATAGAAATACACAGAGGCAATTTTCTTCCAAACTGAATATTTTTATTCCATTTTCTACTAAATAATATACCGATATGTTTGGGTCGCTGATGCTGGGTCGATTTCATCTCGATACACGAAATACGTATTTATTATGTAAATTAGACATACGAATAGAGTTATAAATACACGAAGAAATTATTAAACGCGAAAATTTCGTCAATATAGAGGTATTTATACGAAATTCCTGTCCATCGTACCTATAATCGAATAAGTATATAGTACATTGTGGCATAACCATAAATTCGAAATTTCCAAATAATTTATTCTTTTCGTTATTACCTACTGTCGAGTCGTAGCCTAGTCGAGCACCCTTCATATGTCACAACATTTTCAAAATATCATACAGAAGTCAAATTTATTATTTATTGATATTGACAATGACGTAAATGAATTCACAAAATACTACAAATATTATAAAGCTTTACAGATAAAAGCGTTTTATCGCGCGACGAATGGCGAAAATTTTAAAACGTGACAGCTTTTCGGCCAGCACACAGCCATTTAAAAAGTACGTACCTTTATCGCAGGCGTATACTTGCGATAACGTTCACGCTTTACTTTTTACGACAGTTCTCTTTACATTTATCTAATTTATAACTTCGTGCCATATTTAGTCGAAATTATTGTTCGACGAACAGCACCGATGTGCGTAGTTAGTCCTACGACGAAACGAATTATCAACGTCATCATTTTTTTGTCCCAGGGAAAAATGGGGTTTTCACTTTGCAGGTATATTGGATCGGAGCCCATGCGTTGATTTTAATGCTAGTTTAATGATTTCGTGATACGAAGAGAAAGCGGACTGCCTAGTAGAATTTTTTTTCAAAAATCGCTTTTTTTTTCACTACTTTTCATAAGATTTTCAAAAAACCACTCCCACAAAAATGACAGAAAATTGCTTAATAATGGATAAAACGTCGTGATTTTTTGATTTTTTCGCTGCTTTATTGAAATTTTGACAAAATTTGCTACTTTTTCACTTCATTTGTTACTTTTTTTCACAACATTCCTTATATGGTACACATTCTGGAAGGAAAAAGAAGGGATGAATGAACTACAATTAATAATATGATATTTTTTCATTTTTCGAAGAATATGACCACATAATACATCATGTTTTTTTGTCAAATAGCATAGCCGGGTTTCTAGGGGTGATTTGGCCCTGAGCATTCGAAATAATCCAGTGGAAGTTGGCTTATGGTCTAAAATCGCCATGACATAATTTTTAGCTTGATATCTCAACTCTAACCCCTTCTGGGGGGGGGGGGGAAAAAATGCGTATTTTCGCTATAATTTCTTTTTTTGGAAGTTTTCAACCAAATTTTTAGCTTGATATCTCAACTCTAACCCCTTCGGGGGGGGGGGGTAAAAATGCGTATTTTCGCTATAATTTCTATTTTTGGAAGTTTTCAACCAAATTTTTTCAAACTTGCAGGAATAGTAAACAGTGTCAAGGGTAATTCATGGAATTTTTTGAAGAAAATTTTGAGCACTTTTTCAAGGTCAAATCGACCTTTTAGACTTTCTAACAGCCATTTTGGCAACTCCTTTCAGAGATGCAATTTTGGAAAAAATATATATTGCCTACATAGTCTAGATGTGCAACCTCATATTTTTGTAGAACTTGATAACGTGGTGCGTCATCTTCAAAAAATGCAAAACCCGTTTTTTTTTCGTCTATTTTTGCCCCTTGAATCGGTCATTTCTGGTCGAATTTTTTTTTTCTTGCAATTATATCATTAATGACATCCAAATACACCCGCAACCCGCATTTTGACCAAATTCGTTCATTTTTTCCTTTTTTTCAATTTCATTTTGAAATACCCCAATGACGCCATTTTGAGAATCCACAGCCTCTTCAAGATGACCTAGGGGCCTAAAAATCATGTTTGGGGGTTGTTTTCAAGCCAACATTTATCATATATTGCAATTTTAGCAAAATCGAGAAAGTTTGAATTTTTTTCAACTTATTTCATGTAAAATTTTCTGAAGTCAAAAATTCTCAATTTCTTTGAAACAAATTTAAAAAAATTAAATTTCCTCGATTTTGCTGAAATTGCAATACATGATATATGTCGACTTGAAAGAAGCCCAGACATGATTTTTGGGCCCTCAAGTCATCTTGAACAGCCTGTGGGTCCTCAGAATAGCGTCATTGGGGTATTTCAAAATAAAATTGGAAAAAAAAGAAAAAAATGAACGAATTTGGTCGAAATACAGGTTGATGGTGTTTTTGGGTATGATTAATAATATATGCAAGAAAAAATAATTTCGACTAGAAATGACCCATTAAATGGAGGAAAATCCATAAAAAAATCGGGTTTTTGCATTTTTGAAGATGACGCACCACGATATCAAGTTCTACAAAAATATGAGGTTATACGTGTAGACTAGGTACGCATTACGCAATATATATTATTTTCAGAATTGAATTTTTAAAAGGGGTTACCAAAATGGCTGTTCGAAAACCTAAAATGTCGATTTGATCTTGAAAAAGTGCTCGAAATTTTCTTCAAAAAATTCCATAAATTACCCTTGATACTGTCTACTATTCCTGCAAGTTTAAAAAAATTTGGTTAAAAACTTTCAAAAATAGAAATTTTAACGAAAATCCGAATTTTCAACCTCCCACCCTCGAAGAGGTTAGTGAAGTGCTCAGGGCCAAATCACCGCTATAAACCCAGCTAGGTATGCTTTTTTTTTTAGCAAATCTTTCACCCATTTAGCAGAATTTACGTCATCTTATTTATTCCATCTTTTTAAACACAAATTAAGGCAATTCAACGACAATCTGCAATACTGAATAATCAATCAGATAACTTTTCGAACACTATTTTAACAGCTCAGATGAGAATTTATAGAGTATGGAAGGGGGAGACACAGAAATTGTCATAGTAAATCCATCTTCTCGGACTACGAAAAAAGCATTAATTCGTCAAACAATTCACTCGTGAATTTACATCTTCGAGATATTCGAGCCAGTACGTCTACGTCTACAGATAAAAAATTGGACGTTATTTTTGTCACCGAAGTGAAACAACCAACTACTAGATGTGGGTGACTTAAAAGGTCTATTTAGTACAAGTATACAGCAGCTGTTATGCGATTTTTCACAAAATAAGTAAGTATGTACGTAACATCATCTACTCGTATAGTCGCAGTACACCCATTATCATATTTAAACCAGCGCTATTTTTTATCAACTTATCAACTTTTTAGAAAATAGTTCGGAGTTTCTTTTGGTAATTACCGAAGTAGGCAGAGGTACTCAATTACACAGCGAAACAAATGGTTTTAAAACATTTCTAATAGGGAGAATATTCATCACCGGCACGCTTCGAGTATATTTAAGTAATACGATTACACGAAAAAAAGGGGGAAAGTTATGTTCAGAAAATTTTACACATATTATTCCGTTCTGATTAATTTAACGTGATAAATAGATTTATATTATGTTGAGCCAGAACGTATGTACGCAAATCCTTATATGAAGTTAAATGGAATAATTATTTTGTATTCTAAATACGATGTGCGAGTGTAAAAGTATAGGATTGATGGAACTTCGACTTGAATTTTGCATTATGAAATTCAAAAAAGATTTTGACGAATATCTTATCTGCCACAAGAAGAAATAAACAATAGTTCGAGGAACAGATTAAGGTGTTTTTTTTCGAACATTTCAACTTTTTCTAGCCAAAACAAAATTGTAGGAAAAAATAAATATGAAATTTGAAAACTCTTCCGCTTGTTATGTTGGGCGAGTAGACTTTGTACAAAGAACTTGAGTGAAATCAATAGACATGATCTCAAAACATTAGTCGAATTGATATGGAGTGACCCTGAGCTCAATTTTTCTATTGATAGTTGGTTGTTTTTTTTCCTGCTGCGTGAATTTTTCTTGTTTTTTTTTTCAATGAAATAGATGAAATCTGCTTGTTTTATCAAAACTTCAGTAGGTACAAGAAAAAAAATAGGTAACTAGCTACCTGCGATTTTAACTTGAAATGAACCGGTTAGAAACTTTTTTTGAAAATAGGGTGGGGGGAGTTGGTGTAAAATCGAGGAAATGAAGTTTGAAAAACGTAAAAAAATGGAATAACCTTGTATTCTATTCATCATTCTAAACCTCATACTCATATAGTCTTCTATTTTCCCTTCAAGAAAAAAAATTGAAAATTTACGTATCCTTGAACTGACTCTGAATTTTTTTTTTCTCACAAGCCACAAGTTCTTTTGGAAATATATTTATAATTGAGGTTAGAAGGAGAGAGAGAGGGCGGAGAATTTTTGAAAAACACACGAACCAAATTTTCTGTCAATGCTTTATTTTTAGATTCGATTTCTCAAGCTCTTCTCCCCCCGCAACCTTTCTCAATATGGATCAAGATCTAGGAAAATCATGAAAAGTTGGGTGATATAAGTGATGGCACGTTTTTGAGGGTGCTAAAAACGAATTCAGCCTTATTGCCAAGATTTGACCTATTTTATCTCCTTCTCTTTACCTACCACACGTATTCTGGGTCAAAGTCACGTCATATCTTAAATAGGTATTATTGGATCAATGATTTTCATGAAATTGCATGTTTTTTTTGGCGTTGAAGATGATTGGACATAACATAAAATTTCCTATCAAATGAACCCAATTTCATTTTACAGGACATAATTACCTACCTACTCGTATTTCGCATATTTTGGATGTTTGAAGGACATTTTCGTCACATTTCGACTGTTTATTACACAATTTGAATATATTCGGCCAAATTTCAGCTTTTTTGATGTTTTTGAGCAAAACTGACGAAATTAAAAAATTATAATAGGTGCTATTATTTCAAAATTTCTAGGCATTAGAACTCTTTTGCTCAAGGATCAAAAATCTACGTTTCAAACCTGCTTAGAACGAATAAATAATCAATTTTTTTATCTGATCGTTGCATTTTTTCTTGGGATTTTGAATGGAAATTGCTGTGACGAGGATGAAAAAGGGATGAAATGGTATTTTTGCTCAGCTCGCTCGAAAGCTGACCTATGACACCATTACACATTTCATACAACTTTTTACGATTTTTTCGAATTTTGGCACATTTGAGGGGGTGGGGGGGCGGTGCTAAAGGGCTATGAAAAGTACCTAGGCTCGAAAAAATAAGGCCATAGTCGTGTATTTGATAAATAGAACACCTTCATAATTAGTAAAGCTTAACGATGTTTTTTTTTTCAGACATTATGTAAAATATCATACATAATGTCAGACTGGATCAATTTGACTTTCTGGACTTGAAAAAATTTAGATTATTTTAAAATTTGACTTCTAAATATTCTTTCAGAGATCGAATATTTTAGATTTAGCTAAAATAGAGGGGGGGTTACTCCTTCTGTCAACAATTCTCCATCTTGAAGGACTGCGAAACTCGATTAAATAAAGGTTCTTCTTTCGGTCTTTTTTGGTTAAAAGTTTTTGAATTAGAAGTTTATAGTTTTCAGTTTGAGTTCTTTCAGTTTTTGGTTTTCGGTTTTGTGAATGCAATTTTCCCAAATTTTTTCATATTTTTTGAAAGATTTTCCTAAAGAGGTTATACTTTTTGTGAATTTCAATTTCAAATCAATGTTGTTGCCTTAGAAGAAAGGGCAGTTCGCTTACTTTATCGTCTGGATGATTTAGCTTTGGTCTGGTCCTACTTTCATTTCTGAATTACGACGAAAAAAGCAAGAAAAATTGCTCAAAAACAGTAAAAACCAAAAAAAAAAACATATTTTTTCGGTTTAGTTTTCCTTTTCGATTAGTTTTTGATATCGATGTTTAGTTTTCGGTTCGGTTATCGGGTTTGTTCAAAATTCAATCAGTTTTATCGGTTTTAGTTTCAGTTTTTCGGTTTTCCGGCCTTGCCATTTTGACAATGATGAGATATTTCGAAATTTTTATAGAATTTCAAATGGTAACACTTACCCACAAAACTACTTCGAAATTTCAACTTTTTCATTGAAAATTCATCCTTGAGCTTTTTGAAACGTTCACGAAATTCTTTTACTTTTATTTCAATCCAATTTCAAGCTGTGAAATCTGTTTTAATCCAGGTATTACAGTTTGTGAAATATTACTTGTCTGAATTTAGGTATAAGTACCACCAGAAACAAAAGACGAAAATAAACACCCCCCCCCCCCCCCCCCCCCCCCCCC